>JAJMKB010000020.1:0-184796 GCA_030569155.1 Nakazawaea molendinolei
AAGTCCGATCCAGAGAAAAAAATCCAAGCGCTCAATCCAAAAAGTCCGATCCAGAGAAAAAAAGATCTGACCGCTCGATCCAAAAAGTCCGATCCAGAGAAAAAAATCCAAGCGCTCAATCCAAAAAGTCCGATCCAGAAAAAAAGATCTGACCGCTCAATCCAAAATTCCGATCCAGAAAAAAAAAGATCTGACCGCTCGATCCAAAATTCCGATCCAGAGAAAAAAAGATCCAAGCGCTCCGGAGGAAAAAGATTCAAGCGCTCGATACAAAAAAAAATTTCGCTCAGAATCTCCAATCCAAAAAAAATTATAGAGCAGGGAACGATTCTCTGCTTTTCAAATTGAAATTCTTTTTTTTTCTTGAGCAAAGTACATTTTTCCTTTCTGCTAGCAGTTTACAAATTTATACGTTTTGCACGCTAGGAAAATCTGGAGATGCTTGAGCCGCACAGTCAAGTGTGGAAGGACTTTGCAAATTGAAAATGGATAATTGTTATATTTTCACTTGACCTATCTGCCCAACCATCCTCCATCGACTGAGATTAACTCTCCACAAACATAATTGCTCGCATCACTGCTCAAGAATACAACGGGTCCTTTGAAATCGTCTGGTGTCCCCCATCTATTCAGAGGGATTCTACCGGTAATTTGTTTATAGTTCTCTGCAGACTCTGCCTCGATATCTTTGGTCATATTCGTTAAAATGTACCCTGGCGTAATCCCATTAACGTTGATTCCCTTTGAGCTCCACTCGTTAGATACTGCCTGTATAAACGAGCGCAACCCCCCTTTGGAAATGGAATAAGGAACACCAGATAATCCGCTTTGAAAAGAAGATAAAGAAGCGGTGAAGATGATCTTGCCCTTCTGACCATTTTTAATCATATTTTCTCCACAAAGTTGGGTCAATCTAACCGGAATGTTCAAATTGATGTGAATGATCTTATCGAATACATCTTGAGGAAAACCTATAAAATCATGACGAAGCGTATAGCCAGCGTTGTTGATTAAAATATCAATCTGACCAGATTTTGATAGTCTTAACAGCGGGATCAAGATCACTTCCTCGATATCTTTGACAGCCAATTCCCCAAGATCTGAAACAATCGTGTCAACTTGAGTAATTGCAGACAGCTTTTTGATCATTTCAATGGTTGAATCAGGCTTTGTGGAACCTCTATGGATGAAAATAATCTGATCGATTTCCAGCTCTGCTAACCCAACAGCCATACCTTGTCCAATACCATTGGTAGCCCCTGTGATAAGAGCCACCTTCCCTTTTAAAGAAAATGCATTCACCATTTTAACATATGCTTTGAATAATTGTTTGAAGGAATCTTCTTCCCTTTATATACGCTCTACATTCCAGATGCTCAAAATCGTAGTCTCTTTGTTGCTAACCACCTTCTTTATAGAGTAATGCAAGTCTATTGTACTATAGAGTTATATTTTTTTTTGGGTCGTCGCAGACGACTGAGCAAAATACAAATTTTGAATTTTTCAGCTGAGCTGAGATTTTGGGGGGTTCACAAGTTTCTGTTTCTCCAGCAGAGTCTCCAACCTATAATGATCAGAATTGCACTGACCAGGATACCAGCAGAGACGATTGCAAAACTATGGTACAAACAGTTAACGTTCGAGATTAAAGTGTCAGCGTGGATCAGACAATACTTGTCGAACTCAACACCATAGATCAAACCAAACAGAATTGAGCCAAATGCTGGCGCAAGCATGAATAAACCCCAAGTGGAACCGAAAATGTCAACACCCCAGATATTGACAAGAGTGGTTGGATAAACTGTGAATATTCCTCCATATGCTATCCCAAAGAGGGCAGAGATCGACCCCAGGGGTAAGAATCTTTGGGGGTAAAAAGAAGAAATTGACCCCAGGAACTGAACCAGGAAAATGCAAAGAATGATGGAAATCTTATGAAGTAAAGTAGCATCAATCATTTCTATGAGGATTCCGAACACCAATCTGGCAAGAGTGGAGCATACGGAAAATTTGATCAATTCCGAAGAATTGTCCAAGCTCAACACATCACTGAACGATGATATGTTTATGATGAAACTCTCCAATGGGCCCACGCATAGAAGCAAGGACAAGAATAATAAGTACATGGACTTATCATGTAAAAATTTACGGAAACGAGCATGGTGGCTCACCTCTTGCTCTGGTAATAAACTTGTAGTCTCTGTATCCTCTGAGAAAAGCACATCTTTTTCTATAGTGACGATCGACGACGCTATCCAGTTGAGGAAAGATAATACAACGAACAAGACGGAGAGGCTTGTGAAGATCTTAGAGATGTCCATATGGCCCTGTCCATCTTGGAAGTATGGAAAACTTAGGACAAGTTTCGAAATAATGAACGAACTGAGTCCATAACAAGTGATTGGACCACTAATACTTAAGCTCTTGAAATGTGGGTAAATTTTAGCACAACTCAAGAGACAAGCGAAGTATAAACTGGAGGTACCACATCCTATCAGCAAGAAACCAGCTAAGATTGTCTCAAAAGAGAGGTTTTGGTCGTACACCAAAGCCACAATATAGTAGCCGGGGGCTAGCATCAAGAGACTAATAACGGAAAGAATAACCGGGCCATGGGCATCGGCTAAATATCCCAAAACGGGCAAGGGTAAATACATCCCCAAGGATATGAAACTACCAATCAGGTTGATCTGGAGTTGAGAGTAGCCTAACTTTTCAGTGAAGTAAGGTGTATATAACGAGATCGTCAAGATGGCTCCGATGAAAAGACATGACGAGAGAGATGTGGTGAAGGCGGCAACTTTTAAGTGCAGTGTGGATATGTGTTGTGTTACCAGGCGTCTTATATGAACTGTGAGCAAGTGCTCGACTTTGGATATTGTCATTTGGATGTTTAAACCAATTTGTGATGACTATACCCACAATTTCTGAATTTTTCAGCCGGAGTCAGAGTCATAATATAGTCGTGCGCGGGTGCTCAAAAATAACCCCCAATTCTTACACAAGTTGTGAATAAAGAGTAATGGATGCTTACAAAAGCCATAGGAATTTTTACAATTAGACCAGTAAAGAGGATGATGATTTCGAATTTGGAATGGTTTATGTATTCACAAAAAATGCCGTTCAAGTTGGGAAGAAATTTACCATAATTTAACGTGTGGTCTTTTTTGGAGTTGATGTGATCGGTTTGTCTTGTCTTTAAACAACGATTACTCTTCAAAGTTGATATATTTCTCAACTTCATCTTTACTTCCCAACCAGATACCACTTCTGTCGTGGATTTTCTTGGGAAGTAACTCCAAGATTCTCTCACCTTTGTCGTTTACTGCCAAACCACCAGCTTGTTCCAATAACATAGCCATTGGGAAACATTCGTACAAGATTCTCAATTTACCAGTCTTTGATTTCAGATCGCTTGGATATGAGAACAAACCACCGTACAACAAAGTTCTGTGCACATCGGCCACCATGGAACCGACATATCTGGCAGAGTAAGGTTTACCGTCTTTTTGAGGTTTTTTCAAAGAGTTGATGAAATTTTGGGCCTTCTCGGACCAGAAATAGCTGTTACCCTCGTTGATGGAGTAAATCGATCTCGATTTTGGGATCTTCAACTTAGGATGTGTCAAGATAAATTCACCCAAAGAGGTGTCCAAGGTGAACCCATTGACACCGTGACCTGTGGTGAGCATCAAATGAGCTGAAGCACCGTACATGGTATAGCCAGCAGCCACCATTTCGGTACCTGGTCTCAAGACATCCTTGATGTTTCCTGACGACCCAGGCAAAATCTTGTAGATACCGAAAATGGTACCAACAGAGACACCGGCATCGATGTTGGAGGACCCATCAATTGGGTCGCAACAGACAGCGTAATTACCTTCTGGGCTGTCAAAGACAATCAAATCTTCCTGCTCCTCACTAACGACCAACTTCACGTTACCAGAGGATTTCATGGCATTGATAAAGATCTCGTCACCAATGACATCCAACTTCTTCTGAGCATCTCCAGTAGCATTGGTAACACCAGCTAACCCGATCAAGTTGACCAATTCGGCTCTTCTGATGGTGTGGGCAATAAATTTGAAAGCGAATTGCAAAGAGTTCAACAACAACGTCAACTCTCCAGTAGCGTTCGATGCTACTCTCTGTTGCTCTTGTAAGATGAACCTTGTCAAGGTGATGATGTCGGTCTCGATGACACCTTCCGAACTATTTAATGAAGCGGACATTTTATTGTTTGAATGTAGATTTGTTTGTTTACTGAAGTACAACTCTCACTTTACAATTGACACCAACGGTCCAATTTATACAATCTCAGTTCCTATCGACAATGACAAATCCACTCCGAGCAAATCTGCGCCTGCAGTTTCTCCGAGCGTTCGGGGTTTTCAGAACAAACCTAAATTTTGCTCCGATTGAAGACCCGACCAATGGTCTTATTTTTCCAGCATTACCTCCACCGGTTCTCCGCCTGATCTGTGCCCTTACTGTCGCGTCACTTTGACCCCTCTATTTCTAGCAGGTATATCCTTTGATCCCCCGGTTTTTGCAGTCTCATCGCCCCTCTATTCTCATCTATCTTACCCCAGACGCACCAATTCTGGGGCTGGAAAAAATACGGATTAACTAATACCCGTCCGAACCGCCCATACTGAAATTCTTGACAGAGCACACACTGCCATTATTAGTCAGCCTCACTCACTCTCCATCATTCCCAATTGCATTCCCCAGCCCTCCGACACTCTCCACCCACTCCACTTGAGCCCCTCAGTCCTCACCACGTTCTGAATTTCACCAACAAACACCATCCGAGGTCGTCCACCGGGTACCAATTGTCTCCTTTTGGGCAATCTCCTCTCTTCGTCTCAGCAAAAATCCCCGGGACGGTCATCTTTTTCACCCTTCCTGCTTACTTACAAATCGGTTCTGAACAAGAATAACGGAATTACTTTTTAGGTTAAACAATCTGAATACAAATACAAAATATTCTTACAAATACCAGTTGACCTTTTTCTACTTTTAACTTCTAGAGCTGTTAACATCATGACTTGCTGTGCCTCTCTACTTAGAGACATATTGTAGTTGACACTGTAATCGACATACTGTAAACACAACAACTTTAGTTGTTTCTCCTAGTCCTACTGGTTCTTCCCTTGGCGTGCTCGACAAAATATTCACTCACAATATCTTGTTGCACCTCACTTATGTAGTAAACACCCCCATTGTTGGTCCACGAGACACTGTTGAACCCGTACGAGAATTTCTCCATCTTCAACCGGTTCAAAATACTCTCAACGTCAAACTCGTTGAAACTGTAACCCAATGGTACAATTGGCTTTAATGTTATGATCTTGGTACCTGTTTTCAAATGTCTGAACAATTCAACCACTTTCGCGTTCAAATCGGCATCGAACAAATAATTGTTACATAGTATGACATCACATTTGTTCACAGCTTCACTAACCCCTTTGTTATCGACAAAGCTCTGTGCCAAAAAATTCTTCACGTATCCAGGCTTGATACCAAAGATTTTACACCTTTTCACAAACTCTTTGGTCTGTAAATCGGACAATTTAGAGGCATTGCTCATGATCTCACATCCATACGATTCAGAGCCATATTCCAAAGCTGCTTGTAAGACACAATTACCAACACCGGATCCAAGATCGATAAATGTCTTAGTGTGGTCCAATCCTGTCTTATCGTAAACCGTGCTCAAGAAAGACGGTAATAACTCTCCATAAACCTCGTTGGAGAACGCTTTGTACGACCTCAACGTTTGGACATTAGGTGAAACTGTTCTGGAGTAGCATTGGTTCAAGATCTCATGTAACACACTTCTAGGAATGCTCTCCATCTGGAGTAAATGTGGTATGAACTCTTTTGTATGTCTCAAGTTATCGATCAAATCATTGTACGTTTCGATCTCTTTCAAGATCGTTTGTAAATCTTGATCGAAATAGGCCTTGATGTACCGCCCCACTATAGAGTTATAAGGTTCACGATCGTTTCTCACTTTGTTGCTGAAGATTTCAGGAAGAAAAAGAGCTGTGATTTCCATGTTGGTGCCTATCTCAATGAAAGGGTTCAACTCTTCATTCTTAGGTACACTCAACACATAGTGCTCCTTATAGTTTGAGAAAAGCGTCGATAAAGAAACCTCTGTGTAAGGGAATTTGTCGTTATTTGTGTAGTGATTTTTCAAATGAGTTATCACAAAGGCAGCACTGACCAAATTGTCGTTTGAATCCGGGCCTAGTTTTGAATAATCTAATGATATGGTATCGCTACTGTAGATCTCATCGATAAATAAACGACGGTCTTTAATCGGAATCATATCTTTGACGTCTAAATCCAAGAACCAATTGAACAGATCTTCTTCCACTTCCTGTTCCACAACCTCGGTTTCAATCTCTTCGATCTTCACAGGATCTTGTTTCTTGATCTCGTCTTTAGGCTCACGTTTCACATTTTTCTTGGTCACCACTGTTTTCTTCACCACGATCTTCTTCTTGATATCATTACTTCTCTTGTTCCGGCCCCTTGACTGCAACCTCGAGTCTTCCTCAGAGGGTTTGGGCGTGGAGGATCTCTTTTTTTTCTTCTTCTGAGGGGTGTCGTCTTCAATTATAAACCACTCAGTCTTGGGTTTGATTTTTCTCGTGTACGAATCAATAGAAGAGTTTCTGTTAAACCAAGAAGCACCATCCATAAGATCTTGTAAACCTGATTTACTGGTGGGCTTTACCACGCTGGGTAGTGTACCTTCTCTAATTTGCCTCTCCCTCTCCAGGATCCTCAGTTCCAGACGGGCTTCGGCTTCCGCCTGTTTTTTTTCAAGTCTCATCTTCCTGGTCAGAGCCAGTTTTAACAGAGATACCCTCTTCTTTTCTCTCTGTTCCTCGGTCAACACAGGTGCCTGTCTCGGTAGGACAGTGTCGAATGATCGGTTCAATCTCTTCACAGAACCTGATCTTGACGAGTCAGACTCAAAAGACACATACCAATCATGATCAGCTACCAACAGATCCAACAGTGAACGCTTCTTATTTTGCTTTAACTGGATCGAACCCCCTTCTTTTTTGATCAACTCGTGGCTCTCATCCTCACCAAGAGGAGTTGTCACCGCCGTGATATTTAGATCCCCCAATTCACCAGGAGTCTCCTCGCGTGGTGAACTGTCACTCTTCACAACCTCCATTTCGTGATCTTCTCTACTTGTTTATCACTGATTTTTCGTGTCTACGCTCATGAAAAAGTGCCTGGCAGTTTTTCACTATCTCTCGTCACTGCCATGTGATATTTGGTGCTTGTACTTCTGAGCTTCAATTGAATGAATTTATATAGATGTCACTTGTAGACTCTTCATACTCATCTGGCTCCATCAAAGTCTTGTTCTGTTGTTCTGTTGTAAATTGCTAATATTCTGGTGTTATTATTTATCATTCTTTCGCTGTTAGGATAGTGTACGCGATACATCGAGACACCACTGCACTGCACTAAGCATTTATGCTCTAAGCTTTTGATTAGCTAGCTGATATACTGCAATGTGAAAGTGAGAATTAGCAGAAAATTGTCGAGATGATATATTGTCAGTCTCAACCCTCTCTGTAGCTCATGCACTCTAGTGAAAAATTAGTAAAATGCTGTGGTAGTGTACCTAATCACTAAATTGTGTGGTACCAAGATGTAGATAAGCTGGCTGTTCCGCTATTCGTTGTGTCACAACTCGCTGGATCTTTCAACAGAATTCATACCTAGTGGCACTGCTTAGTGAGTGAACAAATCATCTGTACCAATGTCTTTCTAGTCAGCAGCTTATCATATCTCCATATTTCACTAGCCCTCCGAGGACTCGAAAGCAGACTCAGCACAAGAACTTGAATCTCATTTGGACCAACTCTGAATTTTAAATGACAACATCATCTTCAGTGGAGCTTTTCGATCCTAGACTTCAGTTCCAGCTTGGTAGACTAGCTTCTTTAAATTATCTAACTCCCTATCTTCAATATATAGAGCTATCAAAATGTCTCTTGGTCTACAATCTACGGGGCATAGTGAGCTTATAACAGAATTTCGATCGAGATCATAATTCAAATCGTCGCATCACAAGAACTTTGTATTCTCTTCACTGTCAGCATCCCTTCCTCTCTGTATTGAAATACTACTCTCCATCACATTGGTATAAGAAATTTCACTGCTCATCTCTTTTTCGTTTCCCCACAAAAACTTTAAATTGTTTGACATCTGAAGTTTGTATCAATTGCAAGTCTTTATAGAGAGATTTCCTAGTGATATATCTGGAAAAAGGAATGATTTATAAAAGAAGGTTCACGAGTCTGACCAGATTGTTTAACCATAATGACCCATTGGTAAGTCTCACATAGTAGAAAGATAGGCAAGTACTAACTATATCAGGGACTCAGACGGCCATCCACCAAACCGATATCAAGAGGACTACCTGTCAAACAGGGTATTCCTCGGGTATCTAAGATTGTCTTGGTCTCTTCAGGTAAGGGAGGTGTAGGCAAATCAACTGTCTCGGTGAATACTGCACTCTCGATGCTGTCTCTCGGCCTTAAAGTAGGTCTTCTAGATGCAGATATCTTTGGGCCCTCGATACCAAAGTTGATGAACCTCTCAGGTGAACCTCGACTCACAGAATCAGGAAAATTGATACCTTTGATGAATTATGGTATGGAAACTATGTCAATGGGGTATTTGATTCCTACAGAATCGAGTCCTGTTGCCTGGAGAGGTATGATGGTACTGAAAGCATTACAGCAATTACTTTTCGAGGTCGAATGGGGGGACTTGGACGTTTTGGTCATTGATACTCCACCAGGGACAGGAGATACACACTTAACTTTAGGCCAGCTATTGAAAATTGACGGTGCTGTCATCGTGTCAACTCCTCAAGATATAGCCTTGATAGACGCGCGTAAGGGTATTTCGATGTTTCAAAAACTAGGCATCCCTGTTCTTGGATTGGTGCAGAACATGAGCTCTTTCATTTGCCCACATTGCCATACCAATTCTCATGTATTCGGCTTAGATGGTGTCAAGAGAGAGGCTGAAAAATATCATACAGAATTACTTGCGGAGATACCCTTGAACGAGGCTATTTGTATGCAATCTGATGCGGGGAAACCTTTGGTGGTCTCTTCTCCGAATTCAGATCTTGTTCAGCCCTACTCACAGATAGCAGTGAAGGTTCGCAACCTGCTCTTTTCTGAACTGAAGTGATACTGCTTAGCTCCAAATAGCCAGCCCCTATTTGAGAAATTATTAGAAGATCCATTCTGATAGCACAAACACACAATCATTTATCATTTTTACAATTGAATCGTGTCACTTATTACATCACTTACCATTACATCCGAGAATGAGACTATCTTTCAGCACGTTTTCTGGACTTTTGTTCCTGGTCAACTTTTGTCGCTCGGCTTCTATCTCGAAAGTTGACAGGGCTAACCCCCAAATTCAAAATTTTGAAAATAGCGTATCTAATCACAAACCAATCTCATTGAGCATCAATGAAGGTTCTTTGTCCCTTTATAAGAAATCTCATATGCCAGATCCAGGTGACAATGAGAAGTTCGATCCACAATCATTTTGGAAATGGAAACACAAGGACTGTGAAGATGAAGATGAAAATGACTGGCCAAAAAAGATCATTTACATCAAATTTGACCAAGAAAGAGGTGAACCAATCAGCGTCAAAAAACTTGATACACCGTCTCCGCTGACTTTCTTCAGCTCATCCTCCATCAAAGACTGGCTATACAAATTACTAGAAGATGACTGTGTTAAGGAGGATGATAACTCCGTTTATGATCAGGAAGGAAGAATCATTTTCATTGCGTTTACAAATTCAGAACCTCAAGAAGAAGAAATAAAGAGGTATTTTGAGAAGGATATGGAGGTCAAAGAGATCTTGCAAAGATATTCAACGCAAGCAAAAGAGAACCTTGTGGTTGTACTAACTGGTGATGTAGATGGATCTCATCTAGAAATCGAATCAAATCATCTCACCCATGCGGCTCATACTTTAAGGGAGATTTCAGAATCATCTCGTCAAGAGAAAGGCAACTTCAATTCTGGGAAGCACGACTTTGAGTTGAAAGTGAATTCTAGAAAATATCATCTCGTGTCTTTGGATAAAGATATCTTTCGATCCACATTATCTGTATCTTCATTTGAGAGGAACATAACGAATTCCACTGAGCAGCATCTGTATCGAGATTCAACGTCGGGTCAACGCAAGGAAAGACAGTTCATACAGGATACCAGGAATATTTCAAACAGTACAATAAGACTCGGAGATTTGACAAGTCTTGGAACTGCAAGGATGATTCCTGAATTCAGTCACATAATGCCAGTTCTTTTGATTGTATTCGCTTTATAGGATGGCTAATAACAATATCATAAATTTCTATCTAATTTGTACTAAGGCATGATTCGTAGATACTGGTACTTTCTTTATTCCAAATTGTTAATTATTATATATCAAACTCGACACCTCTCAACCTTTCTGATACTTAGTAATAAAATTTTTAGCTATCACAACTAAGCAAAAATGTTCCAAAGTGAATAGAACAGTAATGAGAGATCCGTCTGATCTGTCTGTGATTTAGGTTCTAAGCCATCTTTAAGTCTGAGATGACTACTTATACCCCCAATTTCGAAGTTCACTATTTATAACAACTTGACTTGGGTATACAGTTTTGGGGACAAAATTCGGATTTGAGGCAGAGAGAACCAATAGTTTCCTAATATTTAGAGCCAACTTGTGAATCTCTTCAATTACAATGCTCCATCAACTCCATTGAAGAGCATCTTACGAAAATAGATCGGATTTAGCAAAATACGAAATCTAAAAAAGCCCCTATTTTCGCATCTGTCGTGGCACTGTTTCTAATACGAACTTCTAAATTAATGCGAGCTAGATCAACGTGAGACTTCTATCGATGAAAGAAAGAGGGGAGGAATGGAAGATGGCTGAAAACGAAGGAGATATATTTGTGTCAGAGGCACAGAAGAAACTTACCAGGAGAAGAGCTGGAAAGGCATGCGTTCGTTGTCGTCAGAGGAAGATCAAATGTGATATTGGTCAACCCAGTTGTTCGTCTTGTTTAAAATTTGGGCTTGCTGATCAGTGTGTCTACTCTTCAATTGGGGTCACAGCCGAGTCTGTTAGAAATGAGTTGGCCTCACTTAGAATTGAAAATGAGAAATTGAGAAGACAGCTTCTCGACGGAAATAGCTCCAGGTCACATGACTCAGGGGAAGGCCCTGAAGGTGAGCAATTGGATCTTTCCAAATTGACCTGTTTGGTAGAAAAGGAGAACAAAACGGTGTTCTACGGACTTACAAGTTACCTCCCGACGGTGGAATCTCACAGGGAATCGTATATTTCGTTTCTCAATGACTCCAAAGATACTTTGGACAAAGGCAGAAAGACATGGAAACAGACCAGGAACTTCCCAGTGCCCTTGCTGTCAATACCAGACCCTTTGCTAGATCAAGAACTGTTTCTAAGACATTTGGAGAATTTTTTACCCGATTATGGTACTGTTAAAGAGATAATGTCTGAATTTTTCAAAAGCTTTTGGTATCAAATGTTTCCCATAATTGATGAGACAACATTTTGGCAAGATTATGAAAGGATTGTCAAAACTGATAACGGCTCAAATATCAGGTTTTCAGTGGTGAACAATTTCCTTGATTTTTCATGGCTCTCTTTAATGCTTGTCATCATCAAACTAACCACTGGTTTCCAGTACAAAGGTACTTTCCCTCCGAATTGTACCATATTCACAGACGAGGGAGATCAGATCCCAAAATATATTCAAAAGTTGAATTTTAGCTTTAGGCGTAAGAAGTGTTTATCTACATTGCAAACTCTCATTATCGTTCATTGTTGCAAAAAAACTGAAGTGAAAGCCGGAGAAGGTGGTGATCCAGCAAATTTTTCCACTCATATAGGATTTGCTCTAGATATGGCCATTTCATTGGGGTTGAACAACGATATCGACATCATCTATGTGAAAAAACCGGTGAGGTTTAGGGCTGCATTGAAAATCTTATGGAAAAGTATCTTGTATTTTGATGTGTTGAACACAATCGAGAACGGTGTAGTTCCCTGGTTGCTGGAAGAGGCTGTATTCAAAGATAGATCAGAGGAAAACGATGATCTATTTACAAGAACAATTTTCACATTGCGAAAGATCATCTCCAAAGTCAATTCACCAACCGTCACTTTTGCTGTCGTTGAAGCTGAGACAAAAGTGTTGAGCCAATTTCTAGACCAATTCCAGCCTATTTATAAGAGAATTAATGAGATAGACGTCTCCAGTTCCCCCGACGTGGAGGTGATACGGGAAGTTATCTTGCATACGCAAGTACTATCGCTTTTATCATCGCTATATTTCGCAATGGTGAGGACTTTGAAACCGGAGTTATCTCGAACCAAAAATTACACGATGTGCATCAAGACTTGCTTATTGCATATCTATTCAGCTATCGATCTATGCTGTGCCGTGTCCAAATTCAACAAGAAAGATATCAATTGTTACTTCAGAAACCAATTTACAGTCACCATCTGTGGTCTAGTCCGTTTGAGTATCATGAAATCTTGTTTCTATCCGGTTTCTTTCGCTGGTGTGGAGCTCGTCAGCAAAATAGATGGCGATTACAGACCTTTCTCAGATTGTCGACTTGGCTCTCCACCAACTTCGATGATTTTGAGAGCATCTCAGTGGGCTAAATTGGAATTCGATCCAAGCTTTGACCCTTATATATTTCGAGATCTTCACAGCATCATTTCGTTGTTGCTAGGCTTGTATTATAGATATTTTTATCATCGGAAATTGGAAGGCGATTCTTTGCTGATGATTGAAGATTCTTGGGTGATATTCAGTTATTGGTGGCTTCATTATGCGAAGAACTCGTTCAGCACCAATGTGGCTTTACAGATGAAAGTTGCACCAGTGAGAACCAATATTTTCCTTGAGTTTGACGAATTTCCGCGTCGAGAATTGGCGTTTAACACTGCTTTGGAAAGCCATATCGAGTCTGAGTTGGTCAATATGATAGAGGCTTTGGGACAGTCTTATCCTACGAATAATCCTGATAACTTTATCGTGTTGGAGACCAAAGAAAATCCGTTTCTCGATTTGGATTTGTTGAGTTTGTTCAACGGAGACTTGTTGCAATTATTGGATGGAGATTTGAACCCCGGTGGGATGGGCTGGTAACTGCTTAATTAGTATTTATTTTACATTCTTGTCATTGAGGTCTTTTTAAAGGACCAAGATCTAATAATCCACTCTCCAGTAAATGGAGAGAGTTGAACAATTATTCAATTCTTAAACGACATTCATAGTAACTAACTAATCTATGAAGACTTTTTAACACATCTTAAATAGCTTCCTGAGCAATTTTCAGTGATGAATAAAGTGAAGACTCAGGGAAATTTTAGATCAATCTTTGTTAGCTAACAATTGTTAAGGAATAGTGAAGTCAAATGCGAAGTTTGAAAAAAGGGGTTAGAAAAAATGAGCAAAATATCATTTTCTCAGATAGTGTAGGAAAAACGAGCGTACGAATTTGACACTATTTGACTTATATATAACTAAACATGAATGTGATACGAGACCAGACTTGGGAGGGTAGTCTCAATATCAAGATAACCCTTGATCCCAGAGACTCCAATGAGCAAACAGCTAGCCATCATTACTATATCACAGTACCCAGAGACAGCTATATAGCGTTGTATCTTCCACAGCTGCTAGGGTACTTCAAGAAAGACATGCTAGTACCTGAGTGGCTGGAAAACGTGGGTGGATGGTGGTTCGAGGCTGGCGAAGATGGTTGTGACGGTCCTTTGAAATGGAATTACCCAATTGGACTTTGTAAGGATTTGGTCACGTGTGGAGGTGGGAGTATAAGCTCTGTGTGGAGTCTACTGCTAAGATACAGAGACTATCCGCACGAGTACGTGATAGAAGTTGCCAAAGACGAGAGGGACCCTTCCAGTTTGGATTATTTACAAGATTACTGGATAAACCAATTGAAACAGCTGTGTTTTGTAATACACGGGTCTGCCAAACCGATAATGAGTCTATCGAAAGACGACACTTTGACACTTTGGGAATCGGTGTCACAACGTAAGTCCCTGCACTGTCACTACAGAAATGAGACACTAACCACAACAGACAATTTTTCGCAGTACTCTGCTATCTCCAGTAAAATTATACCGACAGTCCTGGATCTGTTCAGAAATATTCCAATTAGAATATATCTTCCCATCACTCAGAATAATGTGATACAGCCTTTGATTAACCCATTGGACAGCAAGACAATAGGCGATATGTTACAAGACGCCATTCCTGATTTGTTCATGATCGACGACGATGTGTATAAAGTTGCATATCCAGTGATACATGGGATCAACATCCCTAAACACGCACCTTTGGGTGAAATTTACCAAATGTTCAAGTACATTGATGGCTGGTTGCACGTTGGCATTGTTATCAGGTAGTAATACGTGTATTTTATCCAGCTTTTAGCTGCTTAAAGCTATTTTTCGACTGACTTTGAAGTACTTGATGGACATCTAGGTATACACCTTTACTTGTTTACCAACTCTTAATTCTCAAGAAGCTGCTTAGATTTTCAGATTGTCAAAAAGTTGCTTTTGGATCATTAAGTACCAACAAGAAACATATAATGCTTCAGAATTCACAAAATCCTCAATAGGCAAGTTCTACAACTAGAATCAAAACATTGTTCTATTACAGCTTCTCTTGAGCTTCTATGATACTGGAACTATAAAGGCACATCGAAGACAGCTTGAAGCCAAATTCTATACATCTTCAACTGCTTCTTTCTGTTCACCAACAATCTTCTATCCGTGGCGATCTGGCGCTCTTCGAAAACCCCTCCAAAGATTTGGCGAAGTTCGTCCTCGGTGAAGTAATATACTCGTGTTCCGTCACCTCTGATATAAAAGTTATCTTCAAGCAATCTGAATTTTTTGACTCGGAGCTGTGACAAGTCGTAACGGCCGTAGTCTCTAAATAATATTTGTCCACCTGGCTTGAGACACTTTTGAAGATTTTTGACAGCATCAGCCCATTGCTCAGGGTGCAAGGCACTGAAGACAAAGATCATTATCACGATATCAACGGAGTGAGGTTCAATTGTTTCTGGTAACACCCCATCAGGATTGGCCAAATCCCAAACACATGCGTGAGCATTCTGGTCGTTATATTCTTCAGAGCTCTTGATGATATCGATAGCATTTTTAGAGTAATCTGCTGCCACTATCTGCATGTCCGGGTTCTTGTTCTCTCTTAAAACAGGGAATAATGTGGATCCATTACCACAACCAACCTCTAAAATCTTTACTGGAGGGGCGTCTGGTTTGATGGCATCGTACAAGATTGGGAACTCTATTTGAAGCCATTTCCGGTCTTTGAAAAAATTACCCTTGGTGTTTCTATAAAAGATATCCCAATATCTTGCAGGGTTCCCATTATACAATTTTTTATCGAAATCTTTCACTGGGTTCAGATACTGTTCTTTGATCTTCAACTCAGCTTCTTTCTGCTGCTCTTCTCCCCACTCAACATGGTCCCAGGCATTATGGTTGAAGATGTCCTCTTCGTTTGTGAGATATCTCTGTCCAAATACAAAAGGATCGTCCTTACCGATCCTTGTATCAGCTTCTTCCCTTTCCACCGGAGGCCCTTCCATCTTGTTGTCTAGTCGAGTACTGAATTTTTCACGTGGATGAAATTTTTTTTAAAAAAATCATCGGCACTGTCGCGACAGTGATGAGTGTCAGTGTCACTCAATTTGGAGAAATTTAAACATTTTTTGGAGATGTTTTCCAAAGATTTCGGAGAAGCTCAGAGATGGAGAAAAAAAGATTGGAGAAGTTAATTTCAAGCCAGACAAGTCCAGCACTAAAAGAGAGGTGAATACAGACAGCTTAGGGCTCCACCAATTAGAAAAGCCACATAACGAACGACGTGGTTCAGCAAAAGAAGAGCATTTTATCATCAAGATTGAGGAATAACAGGCTCAAAAGAGGTATTCAGGGCGGAAATACGTGATATAAGGACTACACAAGACCAAACGATAGAGGACCAAGAGATCAGAATGTCTTGCTCTGTCTATTCAAACGTGTCAATTCCAACGTTCTCCGTTGCTGTACTCCTTACCATTGGAATATTTGCCTCATATTTACCCCAGCACTTGAATATAGTCCGGAGAAAGACTTCCGAAGGTTTATCACCTATCTTTCTTCTCCTTGGATCCACTAGTGGTTGCTCAGCCTTTTTGAACCTTTTACTATTGACTTCGCTGGCACGTGAATGCTGTCATATAGGATTGACTCTGTTCCAGTGTCTTAATTCGCAATTGGGTCTCGTGCAAGTTGGTGTACAATTCATAAGTTATTCTTTGATTCCTGTGCTACTGGTGATCTACACAAGAGGTTCCATCACACAGAGTCCCAAAGATTATCATGAAATTGAAATAGTGTTGATAATCTTCGGTATTTATACGCTAGTGAATCTGTCGCTGGCAATTTATTTCTTACACAACCAGCATCACCTCTACTCTTTTGCAAATTACAGTGGTGTCATCTCGTCAGTGTTATCTGGAATTCAATATTTCCCTCAAATCTACACCACCTACAAATTGAAACACGCTGGTTCGTTGTCGATAAGTATGATGCTGATGCAGACTCCTGGAGGGTTTCTCTGGACATTGACTTTATTCCTTCTGCCAAATTCCAAATGGTCATCGTGGCTTCCTTACTTCACTGCTGCTACATTACAAGGTTTCTTATTAGGAATGTGCATCTACTACCAATTCCATTCACTGAAAAATCAAGAGCAGGAAGCCATTCAAAGTATAGTGGCAGAAAACGTTGACGAGCACACTTCGTTATTATAAAATTGGCTCAAAGAGAACGTTACTGACTTATTTTCACAGTGTAGATGAACAAAAACGTAGATTTTCGTCATCATAACTACTGCACCCCCCATCCCTTCCCCACGTTTTACTAACCGAATGACAATGTAGATGAATAAGATGATGAATTGTAGATGAAACTATACACTGATTGTTTTCCAGATGTTCAAACCATCTGTACCAGTACTAACCAATGCACCAGGTATCTGTTTATGCCAACAAACGTCTTTAACTTCTTTTTGCCAATGCACGAATAATAATTGAGGTGGAATATCGTTCAACTCTCTGAATTCATTGTTTTGTTGTTTGATTTCTTCATCATCGGCTTCGACAGCCAAATCCCACAACGTTACTGTATTGTCTTCTGAGGAAACAGCGATGATAGACTCGTCCAATGGATTGAACTTGATACTGGTGATTGGCAGCTTGTGGAAATCGTAATTCACCACTGGAGTTGGAGCTTTGTTATTCTGGAAGTTACGCAAATCCCAAACCCCCCAAGAACCGTCGTCGTGACCCGAAGCCAATAAATAATCTATCTTGTTACACCATGAAATGACGTTGACGTCGGAGTTAGAGGCCTTCACGTTGATCAGGGGCTTATGTTTCTTAGATCTTGTGTCCCATATTCTTATATACCCGTCACAGTCTCCGGTAGCGAACACAGTTTGCTCATTTGGAGACCACTGGATATCCTCGATGGAAGCATTTGAAGCCTGGAAAGGCGTCGAGTCAGTGACCCATTTTTTCAGTGTACGTTGGGTGAAATGGACTCTACCTGAGCAATCACCTGTAAGCAAGGCCCCTGTGGAGATCAATGGAGACCAGTCCAAACCGTAACCTTCAACGTTACCGTGTGCTTTGATTGTATGGATAGGTTTTTGAAAATTTTTTGGGATTTGATATCCTGGAGTGTCAAAAGCACGGAACTGGTGGGCAATGTCATATATGTAACAGTCACCGTTCTCAGACATGGTCAGTGTGAAATATTCACCCGTTGCTTGGGCATGTGGTGAGATACGAAGTCTATTTGTGGTGTCACGTAAAGAGATGTTTTCGTTCTCCAAAATTGGGTCCACATCGACGTTGTCATCATCATCATCTTCGTCGTCGTCTTCGTCTTCATCTTTCACCAAAGTCTTGGCCAACGAGGAGAGTTTCATGATTATCAATTCATTATCTTTGGCCTTTTGTGCCTGTGTCAGTGTTGCTAAATACACCGAAGCTGGGTAGCTTCTTCTCTCTGAGCCCAAGTTGTCTGGCAAGATGTCCAAAGTGAGACATGGCCATGGCAAATGGACGTTGTGGAGCATTTCATAGACACTTGGGTCCGCTTCCAATACCTCGTCAGGGCCCAAAGGTCTCGATCTGTGTGGAAGATAGATGGTTTCTTCAGGTTCTTGCTGTTCTTTCTCCAATTTTTGCAACAATTTGGCCTGCTTGAGTTCCACGTCCTCGTTTTCGTCGTCTTCAGCCTCCCCAGCGCTATCGATCTCGATGATTTCACCTTCACTTTCAAACTCATCGCCATATGGATCTTCGAATTCTCCCATATCTACATCGTCAGCCAACTTGCCATCTTCGAAAGAAGTCTCAGGTACTTCACCCTCATTCCTCTTGACAGATTTTCCAGTCCCATTTGTCTCTTCTCCGCTTCGTTTCGACATTATCGCTGCTCTTCTCTGTTTAAAGCTAAGTGAAAAATCATATGCTCTTCTGCTAAAGGTGAAAAAAATTTTTTTTTAGTCTTTTTCCTCTTCTGGATTTTGGGTGAAAAATGCACGACAGGAGGTTTAGAGATTTGTTTTTATCTTCTCAAACTATAGCTAAGCTTGCAGTATCAACTTGAATGGACTCCAAGTATAGTTTCTTGAGCCAAGAGGCTCCCTTGGGGTATGTTGCTGGGATAGGGAGAGGTGCTACAGGTTTTACTACCAGTCTGGAAGTAGGCACTGGGAGAATTGTGGGTAGTAATGATGAGGACCAGGAAGATGAAGAAGTAGATGATGAGAGATTTGGAGATGCTGACCAGGGATTGCTCAAGACTTCTGGGAAGGATCTCGAAGATGATGAAGCTGATAAGATCTACGAAGAGATCGAACTGCGGTTGCTGTCGAGAAACAAGAAAAGAGTAAGAATAGACGATGTTGAAGAGCCAGATGCTATTGGTGAGCAGTTCAAAGACTTGAAACAAGCTTTGAGCACAGTCTCTGAGACCGAGTGGTTGAACCTCCCTGAGGTTGGTGATTTGACCAGGAGAAACAAGAGACACAGAGAAGAGTTGCAGCTGCAACAGAGGTTCTACGCCGTGCCAGATTCTGTAGCAGTGCCCAAGGATACTCAAGAGATGACCAATTTCAAGACTATCAGTGATGACAAGTATAAATTGTTAGAGTTAGAGCTTGATACGGTATCAAAATCTTCTGCAGTGGACTCGAATGAGTATCTCAACGATTTGGATCAGATGTCCTTCATGTCTCTGGAAAACGTTGGTAACGTCAAAAGAGCCAGACTGGCTTTGGCCAGTCTTCGTAAATCACAACCAAAGAGAATCGATGGCTGGATCGGTAGTGCTAGATTGGAGGAGAGTTGTAAAAAATTAGAGACAGCTAGAAATATCATCCAACAAGGTTGTGAAGAGAACCCTTTGAGCGACTTATTATGGTTGGAAAACATCAGGTTGAGCCTGAGCAAAGACCGTAAAGATATAGTGCGACAACTGTTGACGTACATTCCGAAATCGGAGAAGCTCTGGTTGAAACTGTTTGAATTGGAGACCGATGAGATCCACCAGAAGAGAACTTTGAGGAACCTGATCAGTAACATTCCAGAAAGTCTCGAATTATGGAGAGAGGCTATATCGATCGAGACGGATTTACTGGACAAGAAGAAATTGCTCGAGCTGCTGATTAAGTTGACCAACTGTCTCGAGTTCTGGTTTCAGTTGATCGATCTCCAGGAAAGTATTGATGAGTCGAAGAAATTGTTAAATGAGGCCAGGAAACAGAACCCTGAATCTATCGATATCTGGATCCATGGAGCTAAGATAGAAGAAAGAAGCACAGGAAATGAAGTAAAAATATCGAAATTGTTGTCGAAAGGTATAAAGACAGTACAATTGACTAGAGATGATTATATCAAGAAAGCCATAGCGTTGGAAGAGGATAAATTCCCCATTTCATGCAGTGTTGTGATACAAAATGTTATGGATCTTGGATTGGAGCGCACAGATGACAATGAGAAGTTGAAGATATGGACAAGCGATGCCAAAATTGCTCTGGATAACAAGTTCATCGAGACTGGAAAGTCTATGTTTCGCTATATCTTGATGAAATTCCCACACAGTGTGTCGATCTGGAAACAGTATTTGAAATTTATCAAGCTGAGCTTCCCAGATGAACTCAATATGGAGTTCCAACAGGTTACCGACTTGAATCCAGAGACCGAGTTCTTCTGGTTGTGGTTTGCCAAAGAGCAGATGAACAGTGGGAAGTTTGAAGAAGCTCGTGAGATTTTGAGTCAGGCCTTGCAACAGATGCCAAAGAATGAAGACATTGTGTTTGCCCTTATTAAGCTTGAGCAGACAGCTCATTTGCAGGAGCAGCAACAACTGACCGAAGACAAACTGGTGACAACCAACTATTACGGCAAGATCTCGACATTGTATACAAAAGGAATTGAGGAGATCGGCACGGTTAGAATGTACTACAAGTACACAACGTTTCTTCGGGTGATCAAAGACAATATAAAGCTGTTAGAGGTTGTCAAAGAAGCGATATCTCGATTCCCCGATTGCTTTAAATTGTACCTTCAATGTTCACAGATCTACGTTGATACCGAGGACAAAGAAAGAGCTAAGGACGTTCTTGGTCAAGGCGTATTGCTGATCCCCGATTCAGTTGTGATATGGTTGGCATTAGCCAGAATTGAAGAGTCTCGATTAAAGCAGAATGCCATATTGGATCGTGGTTTGCTGAAGAACCCAAAATCTGCCCTACTTATGAGAGAGAAGTTCCGCATTGAGAAACAAAAGGATGTCAAGATAGCTAGGAATTATCTTCTGAGACTGATGAAGATCTTGCCGAACTCACCAGAGTTGTGGTGTGAGAGGTTGTTGAATTTAGAGACTAAATCATTACAGAAAACAAGTTTCAGACAGCTGATTGTCGCCACCAACGACAACCCTACTGTGTTGAACACCATTGGGTACATCCTCTGGCAGGAAGGGAAGATCTCGCGGTGCAAGAACTTTTTCGATAAATCGCTTGAACTCAATCCAGATATTGGGGATACATGGATCTTGTTATATCTGTTTCTATCACGTCACGGGGACCCTGAGGAGTTGGATAAATTGGTCCAAAATATGGAGGAAGCCGACCCCCGTCATGGTGAAGTGTGGCCACAGGTGAATAAACAGATTCAAATGAACGGAGCCTCGAGACGAGAAATCGTTGAGCAAAGTATCAAATTCTACGTTTAGGGGTTATTTTTTCGTAGCTCAATACAAAAAATTAAAAATGCATCAAATACATTTAAAGAAATGATCTATTACAAGATGCCCGGGGAAGAGATCAAGTTCGAGGCGAAAGAGTGGGAAGAGTTCACTACAGGGAGAAGAGACAATGGTAAGGAATTGAAGAGGAAGATGCGGATCAATCATTTGATGTTACATTGGCTTGTCAGTGAGTGTCATATCGAAGCAGTCAGGAGCTTGAGTCTGGATTTGGGCCTCGACTGGGGTGGTTATATCGATGGGGATTTCGACGACCAGATGGAGACAGATGATGTGGATGTGGAGCTCGTCGAACTGTTTGATAATCTTGCCGACAAAGACGAAGAATTTTTCCGCAACGACAAAGAGTACCATAGAGTGGTGATACCGGTGAACAATTTGAAAAGTATGAGACCGAGGAGGGATATCAAGTTGAGCATCTTGAAAGGGGACATAGCAACCAGTTTCGAGTTGATCAATGGCACTTACCCCACGTTATTTGAGAAAAATCACCTCATCTACTTTAAGCTTCTACATCTACAATTGATCGAGATGATCAGAGACCATGTTGTTCTTAAATCACGAGGTGAAGTATCTGAACAGACGGAACGGTTATTTTTGGCCAATATTATGGATTTTGTCAAGACAAAATTGTCAAGTTTGAAGATCATATCGAATAGGAATTTTATTAAAGAATTGGAGTTGACGATGGTTTTACTCTGCTACACAGATGAGTTGGCCAATTCTTACTCCACACAGACCAAACCGCGGTACAAGATCCCGATCAAATTGAAGAAACTTTTCGACAAGCAACAGCGGATCGAAATAGCCAAATTGGTGAACAAATCTATCTTACTCGATATCAACAACGACGACGATATCAATTTGATCAGATACGACGACGGGGTCAACTTCCCTTCTGACCACGACTTGATTTCGAAGTTCAACCAGTTGGACAACGAGAAGTTGGTGTCGTTGGTAAAGTTGTGGATATGGAGCGAGAATCAGTTGTCACAGTATAACGTGAAGTTTCCAGGAATCAATTTGGATCTATAGTGTCACGGTGACAGTGACAGTGACAGTGACAGTGACAGTGTCAGTGTCAGTGTCAAATCACATCTAGTTGTCTGGAAACTCGGAGAGATCTATAAAACAGTCAACTTTGTGACCGGTTTCCACACCCAAGAGACACAAGAACTCCGTCTCGTTCTTCAATTCTTTCTTGTGATGGTAGAAATGCAAATCTTTTGTCGTCATTTCGTTCAAATTCGGATGCTTTTGATAGAAAACAGAGTTTTGGAAAAGTGTCAATGTCTTCTCCTTTGTGAATTGTAAAGTGGTACCAAGATCTGGGTTCTTTGGATCGTAGTCCATGGGCCCAAATTCAAGATTATATACAAGTGGTTTTTTCAACACAAACTGCAGTTGTTTCGAATAGTAGTTGTTCTCTGGAGCATTGGAGCAGATGTTGAGTCTGATGTACACATGGGCACAATGCACAGGAGTATCGATGAAAAATTCTTTACCAGGAGCTTCCATCAAGTTCAATTGGATGGAGATGTACATCACCAGCTCGTAGATCAAGATGAATATGAGAAGATAGATTAAACAGATCGTTATTACCGACGAAGTTTTATGTGCTATAAGAGTTGTTGTGAACGAGTTGGAGCTCAATATCAAGTAAAGACGGGTGTTGATCCATGAAATGGACTCCATCACCGTGCTATAGATTGGTGTTAAGAACTCCATCTCTGTCACGTCCCTTTACTAGTGAGTTTTCGTTCGAAGTATCGATTAGATCTTTTTTTTTTAAACTTTCGTGAGCGTCGTTTACAATTTTACTACAGACACTCAGTGGGGCTGAGATGAGGCCATTTTGCCAATGAGATTAACTTCGACAAGATTGAACATCATAACACCACCAACCTTAATTCACATGCCCCAATTGACAGTGTCAAAAGACAAGAACGCCAAATTTAAGATTTGGCAAAAAAAAAAGGAACTAAAACCTTGTAAAAATAGCAACATGGGGTCGCAGAGCCTCAATATATCCCAATAGAGAAAGTGTCCAAGAGGGGAAAAAGTCATTCTTTTACCCAGCCACATGCCACAGCCAGCGGATTAGAGTTTGCCAGGACAATAGAAACCTTAACTATAAGCAAAGCCGACTCAATTCGCAACGCGAAAATGCGGAGACAAACTTTAACAAGTGCCCTGTGCCCAGTCACGTGCGACGTGCTTGGGGGGTAACTCAACAAAAAGCAGTGACCGGGGGATTCTAGAACAGGGTCCTCTTCCAATTGATATAAATAGGGCTCCATCCCCTCGGGGATGAGTACCTTTTGTTCATCAGAAAAGATGGCTTCTATTGTTCCTTTTGTTACAGCTTTTTACGGTGACTTCACCCAAAATTTACCAGAGTACTTGTCCTACATAGGAAATGGGGGTGCTGTTCCACCAGTTTTGCTCTCGTTGTACCAAGAGGTTTCCACCTACACCGATGACTCTTACACCACCTTGATCTCGTCTGATTTCCCAATTGACGAATTGAGCAGTTTTGTCACCGGTTTGCCATGGTACTCTTCCAGATTGGAAGGTGAACTTGCAGGTGGAAGTGGTTCGTCCGCTCCAGCTTCATCTACTGAAGCCAGTAGTGAGGAAGGCTCCTCCAGTGTTGCACTCACCAGCACTGCCGGTTCCTCAATTGCTTCTGAAATCTCTTCAGCTTTGAGCTCTGCTTCATCTACCGCAGAGGCTTCTTCGTCATCTAGAGGCTCATCTTCTCTGAGAAGTGGATCTTCCTCTGCTTCTGGCTCTTCGTCGTCCAGTGGAAGCTCATCCTCTGCCGCAGAGTCAACTTCAAGTACCGGTGGTGCTGCCTACCTCGGTGGTGCTCCAAACCCTCTGTTGTTGATTCCATTATTTGGTCTCTCTGCTGGTGCCATGTTGTTGTGATGACTTGATGCCGCTTCCTGCAAAAAGAAAATTATTTTCATTTGTTGGGATTTTCACTAAGATTTTGACACATTTTTTTCTGTTCTTTTTTCCAATTAGTTAAATGTTGTACAAGTTGTATAATTAAAAAAGAAGCCACCTTTTGCTCTTTAACATTGAGCTCTGTATCGTTCCATCTATCCTTATTGTTTGATTTTTAGAATTAAAGTTCGAAAAACCGTTTTTTTTTTCCTTACTCTTTTATTCATGCACGTTAACGCACCACTTTTCGATGCATCTCTCTTCAAGGCATTTGGTTTCTGAAAAATTGTTGAGAAGTTTAAAGTTTGACGATGAGATGCACTGAATCAAGGCATGAAACTAAGTTTAGGGCAAGCTGCAAGAGGTACATGTTTTGGATCTGGTAATACAGTTCTATTGACAATTAAGTTCAATCTTGACTATACATGAATTTGAGGGGTGTTATGCCACTTGAAAGAAGTCAAGTTAAAAGTTTAAAAAAAGATCAAAAGATATCGTGAAATAGAAATAGGTAACGACGAAAAGAAAAGGACAAGGTTGGAACTGGCTTAAGCAGTTTCAGGTTTTGGAGAAGGAGTCTTCGATTGGATCACTGTGTCAGCTGATGCACGGCTCGAGTCACTGACGAACTTGGTCTGGATCTCGTGTTTTTCGATAATACGCTCAGGTAATTCCAAAGACAATGGACCAGCAACTGGGATGAACGAGTTGATGATACATGGGATGAAACCGAACATGAACAAGTCGATGATACCGTAGAAGACAGACTCCGAGTCCGGTTGTAATGTGTTGGAACCTTCACACAAACCCCAGGCGACTAAGTACAATAACCAGATAAGGCATGAGAACATACCGATAAAGATGATGGAACTCTTACCGTTCTTGATGATGACCATGGAGTTGAAAAGTGTGGCAATTGCATAGATACATCCAAAGACACCAAAGACGAAGAAACCCCATTTGTAAGTGGAGTGTACGACGGAACCGACCAATAAGGAAACGACAAACATCCAACTGCTACAGACCTGGGTGATGGTGTAAATGACGAATTTGGCATCGAATCTGACAACCTCTTCCTCGTTGGAGGCAATCTCAAGTAAAGTCAAGAAGAATGGGAAACTGAAAGCCCATGCGACGTATTTGGCGTAGAAAACTTGTCTAATTGGATTTGGACCCGAAGTATCGGTATGGACATGTCCCAAACTCTGTGAGACACCAGCCCAACCCAAATCGGAAGCCATTACAAAATAGGCAAAAAATTCGAAAGCCACAGGGATCGTGGCGACACCGAACAACAATTTTTTGTTCTTGGAGATGTTCAACATCAAGATGTTATAGAGAAGCAAGACCCCGAAACATGAGAAGGCAGCCCAGAGCCAATCGGAACCATGACTGGTGATATGAAGATCCAAACCGGTTGGTTGGTTGATCTGCATTACCTGGTTACCTGCTTTGATCAATTCTTGTGTGGACATTTTATTAGTGAATTAAGATTATTCTAAGCGTATATCTAAAGTTGAAATTAGGTGGTATTAAGCTAATGATAAATCTAGTTATAAGTGTGAAAGAATCTTTATGAAGAAGTGAATAACCCCCCATATTTATATCGTTTTACAGACAAAATTTACATCATTCCTAATTGGTGGTGTTGAATAACGGAACTTTAAGGGATCTCAGTCTAATTAGGTGCATCTGCAAAAGATTTGCCTAAAAAAGGCCATTCAACATATTTCGTGATTTAAAAAAGCTTTGCTGATCCCCCAATTCGATCAAACTGTACAAAAGTTTGAGTTTCCTCTTTAGGAAATCCGGGAAATGCGGCGCGGAGTGAAATGGATCCACTTTTCGATGCCCACCTTAAAAAAACCCCTCTGTTTCGATGAGATCTGTGTCACTTGGAGTGGCATCGTTCCGGAGAAGACAGGGAGACCTGAACTTAATTTTTTTGTCACTCCAATTAACGTTTAAAGTTTAAATTGAAAAACTGGCCATCTCATGCCATTCCTAACGTTCCGGTGCAGTGTGGCCAAAGTTTAAAGTTAAATGTCTCGAATAAGGTTTACTGAAGCAGAACGTTGAGTGATCTTTGCGTATTGTTTGGTAAATAATCGGAATTGAATGTTCCATCAAGTTCCGGTATTTACATTGTTCAATTGATGCAAGTGATTAAGCTAAGTTGGGTAAGTTGTATACATGACGTAATTCCAAAGATGGAAATGGGCTTCAATGCCTTCCGACACTCCCAATGCTCGTTTAGGAAACACACTGTGTTACTCTTTAAGTAAAGTTGTAAATGAGAATAAATTCAATCACTCTATCTAACTACTCTATTTAATTATGGGTGTTTAAATGGGGGTTTTACTGGGTGTGTAACAAGCGAGTATCTCAATTATAATATCTACACAGTATATAAGACATTGAGATAGCAAAGCAATCTAACTAGCTAGCTATCACTGAAACATTATTGTTACACTGTTACACTGTCACATTTTCATATTGTCACACTGCACATTGTCACTGTCACTGTCACTGTCACTTTCACTGTCACACTGACATATTGTCACACTGACATATTGTCACACTACACACTGTCACACTGCACACCGGACATCACTACAACAAGTAATAAAATTAAATTAGGTATTAATTAGTATACTAGTTTCGAGACACCACTCATCGAAAACTCAAAATATAGGACCAAAAGGCAGAGGAATAAAGGAATAGCGAAAATCATAATCTCGTTGGATAATTAAATGAAGTAGTGGAAAGGTCCTCACTGTATCAAAAAAAAGGTGGACGAGGGTGCTCAATTAGGAAACCTAAGCTTCCAAAGGTTCCTGAGCTGGAATAGCAGTCTCACCTGAAACTCTTTCAGGAGCTGGAGTTTCCTTGGCCTCTGGCTCTTCAGCAGCAGCAGTAGCTGGGAAGGTCAAGGCATCATCACCTTTGGCAAAGATAAATGACATGGCCAATGGGACGAAACCGAACAAGATGATATCCAAGACACCGTAGAAGGCAGCCTCAGAGTCGACTTGGATAACGTTACCACCTTCGGACAAACCCCAGGCAATTGGATACAAGATCCAGATCAAAGTGATGAATGAGAAAATCAAGATGGTCAACAAGGAGGACTTCAAGATGACAATCAATCTATGGTAAATGACACCGATTGCAAACAATTGGGCTACCACGGCGAAGGTGAAGTAACCCCATTTATAGGTGGATGGAATCAAGATACCGATCAACAAACCCAAGACGTAGATCTCGATGGCACCGACCTCGACAGCAAAAGTGGACACAGTGGTCAAGTTCAATTCCAAATGGTTGTTATGACTGGCCAATTCCAAAGCGTACAACAAGGCAGGCCATGAAAGGAACCAACCGATGTATCTTGCGTAGAACACCTGTCTCAAGGCTGGAACTACACTTGGATCATCAACAGTGACATGGTTGAACTCCAGCTGGGTCTCGGTCCAACCCAAATTCGAGGCCAATGTGAAGTAGACAAAGAACTCGATAAACGATGCAAACAAAGGACCAATGTGGATCAACCTCTTGTTGGTACGGAATGGGATCATGGCCAGATGATAGATGGCCAAGACACCAAAGACAGCAAACACGGCCCAGTACCAATCGGAACCGTGGCTCGTCAAGTTCAAGTCAGCAGTGGATGGGTTGATGCTGACGGCTTGGTTAGACTTGATAACTTCAGACATATTTCTTATCTCTTGTAGTGTGTTGTATATACTCTACAGTAGTATAATCTATAATGGTTTTTTATTCTACATTCATGAACCCTGATTCCCCTCTATTTATATCGCTCTTTCCGGAATCGTTCGGTCCCTGCCTCAGTGTCGATCTTATCCACAATTACTAATCCGTATCCGGTTGACACCTGCGATGAGCATCTCTTGGAAAAAAAACGTTCCGTGAGCGGCTATCGGGGGCTGCGGCTTGAAAAAAGCTTCCGTTTGGAACCTGAAAGAAGTTCTCGATCTAATCCAATCCGGTGATGTGGTGCGATGTGATTCGGGCCCGGTGAGTGCCCCTTTAGCAAGTTGAGAGAAGATCATTCCACAGAGTTCCGTGCATTGCTGTCTTCGACAATCTTATCCCAATCGCTGAAAACCACGCAGAGGAATTCCGCCACAGTGAGGAACCCTACTCCGATACTCAAACCGAGCCACAACCCAAACACTCCATGGTTCATATGGAACCCAAAGAGATATTCAAGAGGTGTTCCTAGCACGTAGTAACTGAAGAAACTGAGTACACTCCCAATACGTTGTCTACCTTGCCCACGCAAACAACCAGCACTGAGCACGTTAAAACAATCAAATGTCTGGATAAGAGCCACCAAGGGGAACACTTGCACGATCAACAGTTTCACCAGCTCATCCTCTGAGAACATACTGGCGATCCGGTACCGGCCCCAAAAAATCCAGTTGAAGTTAACAAGCCCGGCAACGGTGGAACAGAGCAAAGCGGCACGGCTCGTGATCTCCGCCGATTTTTTGTAATTTGCTCCGATATAGTGGGCGATCCGAGTAGAGCAGCACACGGCCATCGAAAATGGTAATTGGAACAGCAACGAAGCTGCCAATGACACCACACTCTGCGAGGCCAACCCGGCAACTCCGAATTGGGAGCTGAAAAATGTAAGTAATTCAAAGGCAAGCAGTTCACTGATGATCATAATGACACCAGGAATGGCCATAGAGATCAAACCCCCCCAATTCTTGAAACAATTCTTAGGCTCGAACCCGGTCCAAAACTCCTTACCCTCGACAAAGTTGATGTATAACAAGAGAAGGATAGCCATGACGTAATAACTGATCACCAAGGCAATTGGGGCGCCAATAAACCCGATTCGGAAAGTCTCGTTCCAGAGTAACAAGTAGTTCAAAAAACAGTGGATCGGACTGGCAATGATCAAGATGTAGAAAGTGGCATGGAAAATACCTTGTGCTTGCAAGGCTCTCTTACCGATCTCAAAGATAGCCAATGCTGGGGCTCCAAAAGCCACAATGTGCAAAAATTGACCTGTCAATTCGACAATCTTTGGGTCTGGGATAAGGTATTTCAACCAGATGGTGGACGAGAACCACACGGCAAAGATTGGAATGAAACTAACCATGACAATCACTGCAAACCGTTGGATGTACAAAGACATCAACCGGTGGTTCCCAGCACTGTAACTCTGAGAACAAAGTGTATCTAAACATGAAGCTGCTCCATTGATAAACGCAGGTCCAGAGATGTAGAAAGTGGTAATCGAAAGCGAGATAGCACCCAATTCATAAGATCCAAGTCTCGACACAAAGAAAGTAGAGAACAACGTCAAAGTATACTGGAGACAGAAAGTCACTACAAGAAACATCGAGTTTTTCGACACAAACCGAAGCTCGTTCCAGATAGTGGTATGACTCAATAACTCTTCATCTTCCTCGATAAGAGATTCTACAGTCCCTGAAAGCGTCAGCGTAAGACTATTAGTCTGAGCTCCATAGTTGTTATACAACTGGTCATCTTCATCGAGCAACTTGGCTCTCTCCTGTGTGGTCATTCTTCGGCTTCCCAACCTTTGATATTTAATAAATCTATCAAAAAACTACCACCACTACAAACCTGCTGAAAAATCTCTACAATCGCTAAAAACCGTATCTGAGAAGAAAAAAAGTTTTTTTTAGCGGCTACAGAGTGGAAAAAAAAAAAAAAATTGCATCGCAATTTTGTCTTTAAAGGATCAACCTTCTATTTTAACACTACCAAGTGGAAGTTGAATGCTGGACAACTGGAGGTAAAGATGTGTATTTTGCTCTGTGCTATTGGACTGAGTGACAAGTATCCGTTCATATTAGCTAGCAACAGGGATGAGTTCTTCATACGTAAGACCTCGCAGCTGTCTTTAAACAAGGGCATCATTTCCCCACGCGATTTGGCGCGTCCCAATGGCGGCACCTGGATCGGATGTGATACTCAAAGTGGTAAGTTCTGCTGTTTGGTCAATTTCCGTGAATCTTTGGCACAGGTGGTCAGTCCCGTGAGTAGAGGCAGATTGCCTGCTATTTACTTGGAACAAGACGAAGAACTGTTGACCAAATTCTGTGATGAAAATAGAGAGGAAATAGGTGGATTTAGTTTCGTATATGGAGGCATCGAAGACGACACCGTGCATGTGATATCGAATCGTGGAGCCAACAAGGAATTCGGTAAGAACAGTATCTTTGGATTGAGCAACTCGAGCATCGACAATTCATGGCCAAAAGTGAAGTTAGGAGAGTCTCTTCTCCGTGATCTTGTCGCTCGCTCCGATCAGTTGTCTCTAGATGAGCTCATCGACCAATTGTTCCAATTGATGTCGACAAATTCCATGGAATTCCCCTCCATGTCCAGCTTGGAGTCCTCCATCTTCATACCACCAATTGAAACCCCAAAGCACGACAACACTTTCTTCGGAAATTACTACGGGACCAGAACTCAAACTTTGATCGTGGGTCTCCCCAATGGAAAAGTCGTGTATTTAGAGCGAACTCTCCACAGTGAGGACGCCCCTGTGCGCAATGAAAATTCGATCCTGAGATTCGATTTTAACCTTTCCAAGGGCAAACTATCGTGAGTTACCAAGTGCTGAAGCGGTGGTAACGATGATGAAAACCTTTGGAAAGGCCACCAATGGTCGATTCCGTAAATTGGCTTTCTATTCTGGTACTTTTATAACCACAGGGTACCTTTTTGACCGTTTGTACCTCGATAGCGCAGTGACAAGATCGATGCGTACCATGTACTATTCAGGCTTGATCCTGTACGATAACAAATACTCAGACCTTCCTGATCATCAGTTGAACGCTCAAAGGTTGTACAAAATGATTTCGAAAAATCAAGGGCTTTACATCAAATTGGGCCAGATCATCTCAATGCAATCCTCAATGTTTCCCCAGGAATACCAGCAAGTGATGAAACAATTTTTAGATAACGCCCCCTCAGATCCCTGGGATCAGACCGCCAAAATTTTGGAACTGGAAATGGGTCCAAATTATAGAGATCTCATCGAGATCGAACACACTCCTATTGCCAGTGCCAGTATAGCACAGGTCCACAGAGGTACCTGGTTACCAACTGGGCAAAAAGTCGCCATCAAGATTCAACACAATTCCATCACTAAACAGATGAATTTGGATCTTTTGTCCTATAGAACAATTATGAAGTTGTACGAGTTCTCTTTTGAGATGCCATTGCACTTCATTTCAGAGTATATTTCGAAAAAATTGGCCGAAGAATGTGATTTCAACATCGAGTATACAAATACCAAGAAAATGTCAGAATTGATCTCGAAATCTAACATGAGGAACGATGTCTTTATCCCTGAGCTTTTTTACCACTCCAAGAGAGTACTCATCAGTGAGTTCATAGACGGAGACCCCTTTAAAGAGATCGAACGTCACAACAAGAGAAAAATCATGAACAATTTAATCACGTGCTTCTCGAGACAGATCTTCGAATGGGGGTTTGTACATTGCGACCCTCATCCGGGAAATTTCTTGTTGATGCCAAACGACAAGTTGTGTATCTTGGACCATGGCTTGTATGTGCACTTGGAACCTGATTTCAGGTACGACTATTGCAATTTATGGAAGAATCTTTTCGAACTCAATTTTAAAGGAATTGCCCAAATTGCCAGAAAATGGGGGATCGGATCACCAGAGTTGTTTTCAGGTGTGTTACTTTCGAAACCAGAAGTTCTGAAAGAGCAGATATCTCATCTAGAGACTGAGGAAGATATCAACAAATTTTTGAAACAACAGATGCTGAATTTTTTCGAAAACACTGATAAATTTCCCTTGGAGATTGTGTTTTTGAGTAGAGCTGTAAGAATGTTACAATTGTTGAATCTACAGAATGGATCCCCTACCAATAGAGTCGGTATCATGTCCCTGATTCTGATACAGAATTCGAAAAATTACAGTTATCGTTTGAAAGCAGGTGGAGATTCGTTATCTTTCAACTGGAAAAACATCTACAATCTTTTAATCCTTAGAGTGGTGATGCTCATCAACAATTCTCTGTTTGAGTTGTTCAGGTTCAGACAATATATCAAATCCTTGTTCGGTTATGAAGATTTGGGTATAGAACAAGCTCTTGACGAGCAAATGACCAACACTTCTAGAAGATTGGGCTTCGTCCAGGATTCCGATTGATCTTGTATATAGATTTGCTAGACAAAACTAATATTATTCTAATCTCTTTCTAAAGATCTAGTTGATCTGATGGAAATTGATATTTTGCTCATCGTCGAGAAGTTGATGCTCTTCTCGGGGGGCTAGAAAAAAATTTTTTTTTTTTAACACTACAGGTGAAAAATTTCTACATTATACAGGACATTAAGAGATGAATCATTTGATCAGTGCCTTCAAGAGCTCGGATATCGTGCCGTTCTACTTGGGAGGATGTTCTCTGACTGTGTCAGCAGATGGCCAAGTGATGTTGACCCCTTTGTTAGAAGACGTGATGATTTCTAATCCTATGACCAATGAAGTCATCGAGGAAATAAAAGGTGATGGTGAATTGATAACTAGTGTTCAAGTGACACCTAATGGGTTGTTTCTGAGTGTTATATCGCAATCGCAGCAGTTGAGAATCTATGACGTGGCACAGCAAAAATTTGTCAAGAATTTCAAGTTGTCTTCACCTGTCTATATATCGTGTGTGGATTCCACATCCAGTTTGTTCGCCTTTGGAGGTAGTGATGGTGTCATCACTGTATGGGATATCGAGAATGGATATGTTACCCACTCTCTTAAAGGACACGGAACCACCATTTCCAGCTTAAAATTCCACGGAGAACTAAATTCGAAGAACTGGTTCTTGGTGAGTGGAGATATCATGGGTAATGTTAAGGTGTGGGATTTGGTCAAGAGGAAAAATATCCAGAGTTTCCAGGAACACAATACAACAGTCAGGGGCTGTTCATTTGACAACGATGGTGAAGTTTTAATCACCGGTGGCAGAGACCAGGTTTTGAATATTTACAAGAAACAACAAACCAAGTGGAAATTGAAAAATTCGATATTGACAAAACACCAGATCGAATGCTGTGGGTTCCTCACATTCGACAACCAAGATTATATATATACCGCTGGTAGTGACAATCTACTAAAATTGTGGGACCAAGACTCTTTGAAATTGGTTGCAACTACCGAGAAACTGTTGGAAACCACTGAAGAGTTGATGATCATCAATGTGTTGAAATTTGATACCAACATCTTGTTAGTACTATCTGACCAGTCCCTCGTGGAAGTATCCTTGTCAGAGTTAGTATCACCATTACCAACTTTGAAGAGGATAGCAGGTAATCATGGTACAATAGCTGATTTGAAACTTGTGGGTCCAAATTTCAACAAGCTTCTGTTGGCTACAAATTCTCCATCGTTGAGAATTGTCGATTTCGAGTCGAGAAAATTCGAGTTCGACTTGTACGAGCTGCACACAGATTTGTTGAACGGAGTAGACTCCACGATTGACGGTAGATGGATACTGACATGCTCTAAAGACAACTCTGCCCTGTTATGGTTCTATGACGAAGAAGAGGACAAGTTCGAGCTCTATGCCACTTTTATTGGACATTCTGCCTCTGTGACGTGTGTGAAATTACCAAAGACACCTATTGACAAGCAGCCTAATTTCATCGTCACTGGTTCTTCAGACTTGACTATCAAGAAATGGAGTGTTCCTAAATTTTCACAATTCAACCACGAGAAAATAGTCGTCAAGAACTCTGTATATACAAGGAAGCTGCATGACAAGGACATCAATGCTATCGACATCTCTCCTAACGATGAGTTCATTGCAACAGCAAGTTTTGACAAGACAGGTAAGATCTGGGATTTGGACTCAGGTGAAATCATTGGAATATTGAAAGGTCACAAGCGTGGACTTTGGGATGTGAGGTTCTCGTCATTTGACAAATATGTAGTGACAGCTTCAGGTGACAAACTTGCAAAGATGTGGTCGCTCAACGATTTTTCATGCGTGAGAACTTTTGAAGGACATACAAACTCTGTTCAACAGGTCTCTTTCTTGAACAAGACCAAGCAGATCATCACCACCGGTGCAGATGGGTTGATCAAGCTTTGGGATGCTTCCAATGGTGAATGTATCAGCACTTTGGACAACCATGACAACAGAATTTGGTCTTTGTACTGTGATGAGGTAAACAGATTCATCACAGGTGACGCAGACGGTAAGATTTCTAATTGGATCGACAACACAGATGAATTGATTTTGGAACAACAAGAACTGGCTAAATTGCAAGTGGAGAATGAACAGTCTTTGCAAAACTACATCTTCAACAACGATTGGCCAAACGCTTTCTTGTTGCTGTTGACGTTGAACCATCCAATGAGATTATACAATGTGATCAAATCGTGTGTGGCTCAAAATGAAGACCCAGAGAGTGTTATTGGATCCTTCCAACTTGAGCAATGTATTTCAACTTTGAACCCTGACCAATTACTCACATTATTGGAGAGAATCAAGACATGGAACGTTAATAACAAGACATTTGAAATCAGTCAAAAATTGATCAAAGTGATCTTGATGAATTACAAAGTAGAAGAGTTGATCAAGATCCCAAGAATCAATAACATCTTGGAAATCCTTGCTCTGTATAATGAGAGACACATGTCAAGACTTTCGGATTTGGTCGAACAGAGTTACATCTTAGATTACGCTATCGATGAGTTGAATAACTCGATCGTGTGAGCCTATGGCTGAATGGAAAATTTGAATCAAATGGGGCTCTAAAAATTATTTCATATTTTTGGAAATTGCAAAACGGTTCCAGGTGTTATGAAGATCATGTTGCAATAGCTTCATCAGATTGGAAAATTAATCTGTACAAATTACAGCCATAAGTTAAACTCTGTTGTATAGTGAAACCCCCTTGTAATGGCAGCCCCAATGTAGATCCTAAAGAGGAAGCAGATGAAAAAATTTTTTTTTTTTTTTAGTTTCTTATTCTATAAATTAGAAGAGGTTCCAGTCAATTGACGTAATTGTAGATTTGAAGCAATTGCAGTGTTCAGTGTGTTGTATCTGTATTGAGAACAGTAACAAACGATTTTATTGAAATTAATTGTGTTGATAAATCAGGATCTCGAATATCGAACCCCGTAGTGAATCAGTAATTTTTCACTCAGTCTATAGACACACATCTCAGGGTTCTTTATATTACCAACTAGAGTTAATCGGGACGTTATCAAGCGATCAACACTTCACCAAAGAGACTGCCCTGCACGATTTCTTGTGAATTGAAGATAAAAGGAGAGAACTGAGCACGATGCTGGGGAAGACACCTCGAAAAGGAGGGAAAGCCACACCTTCCCCCAGTGTAGTTGGGGGGAAGAACATTCAGAAGTTGAAACAACATTCCCAGAAAATATACGCCAGAAAGAACTCAAAAGTACCCAAGAGCTCACGGAGGTTCAGTTTGGCCTCAGACAGTTCACTTTCCAGTGTCTCACCCGATGATCGTAATTTCCACAGTTTGCCAGTGTTTGACTCCTCCAGTGATGAGGAAGAGAAAAACCTCGAGATGAACGCCATTATGGGACCTTCATCTTCCAGCGAATCAGACGACGACGATTCAGGCGATCTCACCTCGTCATCGGAAGACGACTCAGACGTTGATTTTGTAAACTTGACCAAGCAAACCAAGGCCAAAGCCATGAAGGCGGCTAAATCCAGAAAGAACCCGCGCAAAGGTGTGGATCATCTGAAGAAATATATCAAGAAGGAACAGAAACCAGAGGTGAAAGAGATCGACTTTCAATTCCAATTCGACAGCAATGGGAACGAGACGTTCAAAGTTGGTGAGAATCTATCGGAAGCTGAAAACAAGCAAGATCAACCACCTCAGGAGGAAGATTTAGGGGAGGAAATCCCAGATAGCGAGTTCAAACTCATAGACAACAGTTACGACTCCAACGTGCTATCGGAAAACAACTTGTTGAAAAACCATCTCATGATGGACGTTCCCAAGATCAAGGAAGATGAAATCAACTCTGACGAAGATTACGAAATTGATGACGACAAATTGATCCAAACTTTGCAAAATGATAACGATGATTTGGAATTGGAAATGGGTGATGAGGACTACGACAACAGCGAACCAGGGGAAGAGTTGCTAGATGCAAACGAGTTCGACAACTTGAGTTTCGAAGGTGAAGAAGATATAGATGATTATGACGATCTTATTGAGAACGAAGAGGGCGACGATTTGGAGGAAGAAGACAACTATTTGTTGAAGGAGGAGACCAATGCTATCACAAAAGAGTTTTCACGGAACCAGGAAGAGGAAGAAGATGACGATGAGGACGACGATTATTTGAAGTACTTGTCAGAGGACTCGATCTTGTTTGACCATAACGGTGGAGATGGAGATGATTTGAACTCAGATGTTGATGACGAAGATGACTATGAGCTAACTTTTTTCAACAATCCTTTCAAAGACCCAGAGGCACGTAACACGAGCTCCACTCGTCGTGCTAAGAGTATGAAGAGGAAATATTCCATCAATAACGGTACTATCAACGAATTCTTATGGCCATATTCGAAGAAGAACGAAGACGACATCTCGTCGTATGACTCCTCATCTTTTGAAGATGACGAAGATGAAGAAGATTCAGAGGATGAGAACCATCATCTCGAGCCAATTCTGGAGCAACTGCTCCACAGTGGTGACTCGACTGATGAAGATACTTCGTTGCCCAAGAAGGCCACTAAGAAGTTGACTGGTAGTAAGATGGTGGCCAAGGAAGTGTTGTCCACTTCAGAGACCGCCCCACCGTTGTTGGGTAAATGGAAAACTTCTGAGAATAACAAACCTTTTGGTATCATCGATGGGTTGTCGACAAGATCGTTACAACCGGAAAACAAGTTCATGTCCATTGCTACTGGTAGTAATGGTAAGAAGAACCGGATGCCCTCTTTCTCAAAGAGCACTAAGCCTAAGTTGAACGACGAGCCAATGCTGATCGATGATTTGTTGAACATGAGTGGATTGGAGGATGACGACGAGGTCATCCCAGAATTAGACTCTACAGGGTACGTCTTGGGTAAGACTATCCCGTTGTCTCTGTTCAGAAATAAAGGGTATGTACCTTCTATGATCGACACAATCGAGCAGTTGAAGAAATACTCTGCCAATAACAAGAGATTGGTGAAGATCGATCACGTTGGTGATGCAAAGAGTTTTAAAGATTCTTCCAACGGTTCAATCAAGAAATTACAGAGAAGGAAGAAGAATAGAGAGAAGAAATTGCAAAAATTGAGAAGACAGAGTGTTGCCGAGCTGCTGAAGGAAGGATTGCGTAGCACCAAGAGTGGATTGTTCAATGAGAATACCATTGCGGATGTGGAACTGTTTTTAGCCGATGTTGACACCGGTGATGAGTTCAGTATTTTGTTCAGAGGTGTTATTTAGATGATTTGACTCAGCGCTTGGATGAAAAGAGAAAGAGAAAGGAAGAAAGAATATGAAGAGAAAGAAAGAGAGAGAGAGAGAGAGAGAGAGAGAGAGAGAGAGAGAAGTGAAAGGAGAAGTTTGTTTTTGTTCTTGGGTAAGGTAGTTTTAAGTATTGGATTGGGTCAATTATTATGGTCGACTCAACGGAATTCGCATTTACTGGACTGTTAGATATATAATGAATCGATGGTTTGGATGTTGTTGTAGTGTGTCTTGTTGTCAGATGATTTATCTTTTCAAATTGAGCCACCATCAGCCTGACCACCATACTAAAAGTGAGTGGTGACAATAAGGTCGTGTAATAAATGCATAATATACCAATCCGGCATTTTCCCATTGTACACGACCTTTTTCAATTTTTCACTGAAAATTTTTTTTAACTTCCATCTATCACGAAATCAAAGCTTAAAGTAAATCAGCAATGAGTGCCCCAGCTTTACACATTGTGAGACCAAATGGTGGTGTGAGCAGTTCAGTTGCTCCAGTGAAGGTGAAAGTAGAACTGCCTCTGTTGTTGCAGCTCTTGGAATCTGTCTACACCGTGGCAGACGACAGTAGAATCATCGGTACCTTGTTGGGTACCAGGTCCGATGACGGGTCCATAATTGAGGTCCATGACGCCTATGTGGTGCCACATAAAGAAGAAGGTGAAGAATTGATCATCAGTGACTACCACCATAAATTATTGTATCAACTTCACAAGAGAGCCAACCCTAAAGAGGTAATTGTAGGCTGGTTCGCCATCAATTCACAGATCGACTCCTTCACAGGGTTGATCCACTCTTTTTATAGCAACGTTGATGGGATGCGTCCTCACGCTGCCGTCCATATGACCGTGGACACCATAGATAAAGAGACAGGTAAGATCATCACTCCAGTGGTACGGACGTTTATCGGGTCCATCGTTGGAGCTCCAATAAGAATGGCCTCGATCTTGAACCTCGATAGATCCGGTAGTTTTATCTTCACCCCAATAGAGAACGAGGTGGTGTTGGACGACTCCGAGCAAGTGGTGTTGAAGTTGATCGAAAATAACGACAAAGTCACCTTACCAACCGGTTCCTCCAACCAGTTGAAACAGTTGAACTCGGAGATCTCCGACATCGAGAAGTTGATCGATCAAATCTCCGGGTACGTGGACAAAGTTATCTCCGGAGAGATCAAGGGCGACGACTCGATCGGGAAGTTTCTCCTTGAAAACTTGATCAAGAAGCCAAACTCTTTAACAGGTGAAAAATTACAAGAATTGTTTAACAACCATATCCAGGACACATTAATGGTGGAATACTTGGCCAGCTCGATCAAGTCTCAATTGGAGCTCAGTGCTAAATTGACAAACATAATCCAAGAGTAAAGTAGTTTTATTTCAAGTAAGTAACGGTCAAGACTTTTCAAAGTGAAGAAAGATATTAAATTGTAGTTTTATAGGACCACTGAAGGTGCAGTGATTAACAATTAGCAGCTAAGCAGTTAAGCAGCTGATCAGTCATCAGATCAATTGCAATAAGAGCAAAATCAGACCAAAGATGGCTCCAGAAGTAGCACCAACAGCAGCTGCAGCGTTAGCACTGGATAAAGTGGTGGATGAACTGGTGGAGTTTGAAGAATTCGAACTGGTTGAGCCTGTAGTCGTGTTGGAGACATTGAGAGCGACTTGTCTTTGCCACAGTTCACTCCAATTGTCAGAGACCGAGGAGTGAACACCTTGACCCAATTGGTTGATCAGATCACAGTTAGGAACAGGTAATTGAATGGTGTCATCGTTAAAATAACCGATGTAAGACTCGTTGTTGAAGAGACCAGTGGTGTCCACAACTTTGTTAGTCCAATTGGTGAGATTGGCTACTGGTCCAAAGACATTGGCATCGATATCGTATCTACCCAAATGAGGTAACCCCCAATTTGCTTCAACTGTGGAGATCTCAGAATAATGGTCGTAGTAAGTGCTGTCTTCAGTACCTCTGAGACCGTCTGGAATGACATCTCCGAGCAAGATGGAGTACACTTTGTTGGCAATACTGTAAGTCTCGTTCTCGTCAAAAGTTAACAAGACCAAAGTGTTGTTGTTGAAGTAAGAGTTGTTCAACAAAGGGGTGATGAAATCACGTGCCCAGCTAGCGGCAACATCGATAGTGGTATCGTGACCGTCGTTGGTCATGTTAGGGGTGATGAACATCCATTGTGGTAAGGCTTCTTGTTCCAAATCGACAAAGAATTGGGTGAAGTTTTTGACATTGGCCATTCTGTCGGCATCTTGCGAGACAGACAAGACTGTGGAAACAGGATTGTGCTTACGGACATAGTCATTGGCACCGTTGTCTTGGTTTAAATACTCAAAACCTTCATACCCAGTGTATGGCATATGTTCCTGGTACTCAGCCCAAGAGATATTGTTCGATTCTAATAAATCGACAATTGAAGAGACGTTGGCTGGAAGCTCGATGAAACGATCATCGTCCAAGGCAAAGTAGTCTCCGGTCACAGCAGCTAAATAATTCTCTTGAGATGGGTGTGACAAGGCCCAGTAGTTGTTGAGAATTATACCTTGACTCAGCAAAGCTTGCATATCATCGTTGTCATACGCTTTGTCATAGTCAGTGTTTTCTAACCAAATAACGACAAATCTGTCAAAAGCAGTACCTCCGACATAAGAGGTCTCTTGGTCAGTGACAGCGGTAGCTGCAGCCAGTACGATCTCTGTCTGTGAAGGTTGGTAGGTGGAGTAAGTTCTCTCAGTGGCAGCAATTACAGTGGTAATTGAAGCCAGGATAGTGGCCAAAACGCTTCTGTACAACATTTTTGTTAGTTGAAGAAGTTGATGTGAACAAGGTAGGGAATCCTCCATTTAAATACCTACCATAATATCAGGCCTCTTGAAACTATATGCACGGATGCATTCCTCGAGATACACTCTTTCTGATTTTTGGCCAATCACACCTGTTCAATTTGCAATGAGATCCATTTCTTCTTCGAGAAGAACGTGTTGGAATTAAACTTTCAACAATACAAACTGTTTCAGGAAATAGGAGAGCCACGTTACGCCGCGTGCATATCTCCAATATGCAAGAATTTGCGGATAAAGAATTATCCAAAAGAATACAATAAGCTATCATCACATGGATTGTTGTAAAGATGAGCGCTGTTGTCTTTTACCATTCGATGATCACATTTTCTTGATTCATCAAGCAGGGAATATAAAGCATTTTCAATTGCAGATCAATCTTGGGGGGTTAGCTGGGGGGTTAGCTAGTGAAAAAAAAAACTGTGAAAATTTCCTCTTTTGAAACTCCCCACGTTTTGCCTATCATATTATGGGAATGTTTGGACTTAGAACCTTGCATGAATAATTAGAGATTCATGCAGGTCTCGAAAACAAGCTTTTTGCCAATTTGCAGATCTCTTGGATTTTTATCCGAGGAATTACAAGCCGTCCTACAGTGTTGAGAGGGGCGTCAGAGCGTTTTTAAACTAATGTTACATTTTTATGGAGTGGCTTTCTAAGCCAAGGTTAAATTTGAATATCAATTTAGGCAAACTTTTGAAGCTCTTCTGGTGGAGCCCGACTTTTTTGGCTCCTCGAGATTTTAAAAAAGATCTCCTGCAGAGATCTTTGTATGTCTAGTACAATTGTGACAAGAGCAAAATAGCTCCAATAATGACACCACTGGCTGCCCCGACAACGTTAGCATCATTGGCACTTGAGATTGAAGAAGCAGATGGAATTGTCTGATTGGTAATATTCGAAATATTAGAGTTTTCAAAACGGAAGATCTCTCTCAAAGCATCTTTGGCCAATTCTTCATAGTAGTGCAAGATGGAGATATCCGTTCTGATACCTTGTTCAATCACTGAACAAACTGGGAATGAGTTTGGGTCCTTGCCATTTGGCGACAATAAAGAGATTTTCCAGCCCAATCCAATTTTGTTTTCAACGGAGGCTAAGAATTGATTGATATCTTTACCCAACTCTTCACATAAAGGGTCAGATGGGTAGGTAGGAACTTGTGTTGACGTGCTCTGTGACAGCCATAACTCACCCCAAACACTGGAAACTTGTGGAAGAATTTTATTTCCCAATTGGTTAAGCAGAGTACAGTTTGGAATAGGCAATGGAATGGTGTCATCGTTGAAATACCCAATGTAAGAAGCATTGTTGAAAATACCGGTAGTGTCGACGGCTCTGTTTTTCCAACCAACAGTCTTTGCTACTGGAGAAAACACGTTGGCATTGATATCATATCTACCCAAATGAGGTAATCTCCAATTGGCTTCCACAGTGGAGATCTCAGAATAATGGTCGTAGTAAGTGCTGTCTTCGGTACCTTTGAGATTTTCTGGAATGACATCACCGAGAAGAAGTGAGTAGACTTTGTTGGCAATACTGTGAGTCTCGTTCTCATCAAAAGTTAACAAGATCAAAGTGTTCTTCATGAAATATTCGTTTGCCAATAAGGGAGTCAAGAAGTTGCGAGCCCAATTGGAAGCGACTCCGATGGTAGAATCGTGACCATCGTTTGTCATATTCGGAGTGATGAACATCCATTGAGGCAAGGTTTCTTGTTCCAAATCGACATAGAACTGAGTGAAGTTCTTGACATTGGCCATTCTATCAGGGTCTTGCGAGACCGACAAAAGCGTCGAGACAGGATTGTGCTTACGGACGTAATCATTTGCTCTATTTTGTTGATTACGGTACAGATATCCTTCGAAACCGGTATATGGCATGTGTTCCTGGTATTCAGCCCATGAAATATTTCTCGATTCCAACAAATCGACAATCGAAGAAACGTTGGCTGGTAATTCTACAAAACGGTCGTCGTCCAATGCGAAATAGTCTCCAGTGACAGCTCCCAAATAATTTTCTTGGGATGGATGTGACAAAGCCCAGTAATTGTTGAGAACGATACCTTGGCTCAGCAAAGCTTGCATATCATCGTTATCGTAGGCCTTGTCGTAATCGGTATTTTCCAACCAAATGACCACAAATCTGTCAAAAAGAGTGCCCTGTACGTTCGAAGTGATATGATTGGTTACCGCAGTTGCGGCGGCCAGTGCAATTTCTGTTCTATCCGGGTCATAAGTGGAATAATACCGCTTTTCGGCAGAGACACGGGTGGAAATCGAGGCTATCAAAGCGATTACAGCTGATTGGAATAACATTGTCGCTGATTTATTGGGGGTAACTTAGAAGCTTATTGACCCATTTATATATGGTGAATTTGCTGATCGTTGATAGTGCGAACATAGGAAGGATGAGTTCAATCCCGGACATTTGAACGTCCATGTCGAGTTGATAAAATTTTGTGACCAATAGATTCATCTGAATTTGTCAATTTCACCGAAATATTGAAGGAACGTGGTACCTGAATCTTCAAAGATGTGCGCTTTCTGTACGGGGAGGAAAAAAAAAGGGGAAACACCCCTTTTTGCACGCACGTTTTACAATATTTGAACAGTTTCCAGTGCCATTTGAACGTACCCATTTAATTCACTGTTCCTTGCCGATGGAAGTGCTTCAACTATTCAAACCAATAGCTTGATACATCAGATGCCATCTCATGTGACAGTGCTTCGAGGGTGCCTTAACAAAAGCTTAAAAAAATTAAGCTTTTTAATAAAGTTCATGAGCCGCATGAGCCTGCATGATGGCACGTTTTGGAAAATCGGGATTTTTATAAAATTGTCGATTTCTCTGGAACTGAGTTATATCGAGAAATTGATAAAATGTGGTGGAACAAGGGATTTGATCCTTTGCCAAGTGAGGAGTCAAGCTCCAACTCAAGTTTGACCAATATAGAATTACTGGATATTAATGTTCCTGAGAAGTACAGACTTTTTCACGACGATGAGGAAGAGATTGAGCAGGGTTATTGGCAAAAATGTAAATTGAATGTGATATTAAGCGTTGTTTTATTCATTCTGCTATCGCTCATATTTTTGGAGTTGAGATTCATGCTGGGCAAGCACGAGCTGAGAGAACCTATATTTAATAAATTTGATTTCAACTCATATCCTGGGAAAGAGGACTGGAGACTCAAGACCGACGAGGCATACAAGTTGGACAAGAATTTTGTTAAGAACAACGTTGCAGGCCAGGTGAGAGAATTCGATTTCGAGATCTCTAGTATCGAAGCACTGCCTGATGGAGTGTGGAAAAATTTGACTGTCATCAATGGAGCATTTCCAGGTCCTTTAATCGAGTGTCAGTCTGGTGACACTATCGTTATAAATTTGAAAAACAATGGTATTGAGCCCACTACTCTTCATTTCCATGGATTATATCAGAATGGAACTAATTACTACGACGGATCTTCACGAATCAATCAGTGTGACATTCCCGTTGGTGGTGAATTCAAATACAATTTCACCATTCTGGAAGAGCAGTGGGGTACTTATTGGTACCATTCACACTACAAATCTCAGTACGCTGACGGTTTATTTGGTCCCTTTATTATTCACTCCAAACAGGAAGATAAATTGATGTCGAAACTGGGGCAGCACTACGATGAAGAGAAAGTTGTCATATTCAACGACTGGTATCACGAGAAGCTGGAAAGTTATATTCCTCAATATTTGAGCAGTGGTAATGAGAACACAGAACCAACCCCCGACAACGGATTAATCCAAGGCACTGGTGTTTTTGACTGCTCTAAAACTGATAAGAAATGTGACGATAGATTTCTGGGTAGACATGTGTTTCAATTTGATAGCGATACCAAATACAGGTTGAGGTTGATAAATGCAGGATTTTTCCTGGAAATAGATTTCAGTGTCGATCAACATGAGATTGAAGTCATCGAAGCTGACGGTACCAATGTTGATAATTTGGAATTGGATGTCTTGAGAATTGCAGTGGCACAGCGTTACTCTGTGATTTTGCACACTGATCAGAAATCAGACTCAAATCTCTTCTACATGAGAGCGAGATTGAACTCGTTCTGCTTTGCTTATGATAATCCAAATCTAGACTTGGACTTGAAACTGATCATATCGGTAAATCCAAAATTCCCAGTGGAGTACCCGATATCAAATAGCATCTCGGCAAACAGTACTTCTTATGGACATCCAAATGTGAGGTGTCGAGAATTAAACGAGACTCTACTTGTACCTTTGTTGAACGATGTGCCTGAAGTTGAAGGCTACTATCTGGTGGACTCGAGTTTTCAAATTAAAGCACAGCTGATATCTTTGGGATATATGAACGATGTCACTTACAAACCAGTAGAAAAGAGTTTACTTCACGATTTGGCTAGTAGTGATATGAGAGAGAATGGATTGTCCAGCGATAACGGTTGTTTGATGTTAACCATGAACGAGCCTAGAACTGTTGATATTTTGATCAACAATTTCGACGACGGCTCTCATCCATTTCATCTTCATGGATATAAGTTCTGGGTAATGAAATTTGGCCAGGGATATTTCAAACCTCATCGTGACTACGACTCTGTATCTCGGAATCCCATGAAAAGGGATACAGTCAATATAAGCGGCTACGGTTACGTTTTGATACGAGTTGTTCTCGATAATCCCGGGATTTGGCCACTTCATTGCCACATAGGTTGGCATATGGAGGCTGGTTTGCTGATGGTGGTGAATGTGATGCCTCAAAATTACAGAGACTGGGAATTTCCAGCCGATTGGTCTTCACATTGCCAGTTGAACCTGGGGGGTTAGAAGGTCGTGTATATTTCAACTAAAAAAAAAACATCAATTTGATGATAGGAAAAGCGTACGATTATATAAGAGAAATTGATACAAGTTTTTCAACAAGTTCTTAATCACCCAAGCAGACCTTGAGAAACCCCAGGAGAGAAAGCAAAGAAACAAATGACAAGCAGTTACAATATAATACCATCCACAGGAGTTACCAGAGACATTTGACATGATTTTACAGCTCCCACCGCAATGTCTTGAGATGGTGATGAAGGAGTTGAGTCTTGAAGACTTGCTCAGCCTAGCCAAGTGTTGCCACTATTTAAACGATACCGTGAGGTGTATCGTGTACGAGAAAATATATTACTACCCCGGGTACCAGGAGGGTGTGCAAGATGATGATCATCGGACGATAGTCATCACCAGGAGAGACCAGTTGGAGAAGTTTCTTAGCGTTGAGCGTGATTACAAGTTTGGGTTTGTCAACTTGAGTCGTGAAAAGGAGATCAAAATCGAGGGTTCCGTGATCGATTTGGACCAGGTCGGCGATGTCCGAGAAGGAGAGTTTTACGTTCCGGTGAAATTGGAGGATTTCCCAGAGAATTTAAGCGAAGATTTCTTGACTTGGTGTAGAGGTGACGAGAAGTTGGAATTGAGACTCTTGTCCTTGGTGGTGAGGAACTGGTACCAAATTGAAGAATTTGACCAAATCTCACTGAAAATACGTTGTTGTGATAATATTCGTGATTTGGAGTTGATCGTATTGGACGATGGAGGCAAGTTGGATATCTTTAAATCGTTATTGGTGTTCATGAAAAACTTTCCGAATTTGGACAAGTTGAGTGTTATTTATATGTGTGAGGAAGACGATGGTAAGAACAATTTGAGAATCATGATGATCAACTCTGTGTTGATGAACGTGATGGTAAGAGGGTTACGGTCGGTATCGATCTACTTGGATCTCGTAAATTTACAAATGAACCATCTAGTGATGCTTTACTATCAATTGGACAGATTCGATGGGTACATCGATTTCAACGCCAACTTGGAGAAGTTGACCATGGACTACATGATCCTAAAAGATTTGAATTTCTTCAAGAATTTCTTCTCCAACTCGTCCATCGTGTTACATTTGGTGGACGAGTTCATAGAGATCGATAGACAACATTTCAACTTCTTGTTGTACAAGTTGAACTCGAATTTACGTAAGTTGGACTTCAACTGTCAATTGGACTACCGACATCAAACCCTATTCTCCCAGTTCTTTCTCAGCGATAAGATCAAGAGAAACATGACTTTGTTCAACTTGAAATTTAGGGGTGGAGCCATCACCAACATCTACAACTACAGCAAAGAACTCCCTCCTAATTTCGAGACCGATCTCACCGACATCAGTTCGATCTTCCATCAGTAGTAGTGTATATTATATTCGAGTCGTTGATCTGTTTGCTGTGGTGTAGTGTAGCTGGCTATGGGGGGTCAAGACAAGTTATGGTAAGCTGGTGCATTATGTGTGGCTCAAAAGTCGTGTACTGAGTGCAAATATCAGAGTCGTGCAGCCTCAAACAAAGCTTGGCGAGGCGTGCAAAAAAGTCGTGCATACCCCAATCAGCTTCCCCGGAGGTCGTGCATCTGGGGCCCAAAATCGCATCTACATATGACGTAATGGTTCCTGGTGAAGAGAAAAAAAAAAAAAGTACACGGAGGGTGTAGTTGTTTAATCGTAACAACTTCATCATATAAAAGCAATTAGCAAGATGACATCGATTCGGTTTCTCACGAACCCTGTTGATTTACCGCATTTGCAAATGGATACAGAAGAATGTTCTGGAAGCACAGAAACAGTCTTGAAAGATAGGAGAAATGTGAGCAAATCACGACACCAGAGAAGAGGTCCTTCGTGTGATAATTGCCGGTCTCGCAAGATCCGGTGCAATGCCGATATCCAGATCTTGGACTGGGACCAGCTCACAAAGAACGAACAGCATGTGTTCCTAACAGGCAACTCCACGCGGTCGTCTCTATCCGAGTCTGTCGTCGGCTTCGATTACCGACAAAATCCGATCTTCGATTTGGGCCACGGCTGGAAACTTGTCCAGACCACTTTGGACAATTCCAAGCAGGAAGCCAACACTGTCAAGTTCATCAAATTCCAGCGATGTGAAAATTGCTCGAGAAAGAGTTGGCACTGTCTGTTTTCCAAAGGGTTCACCAGGATCCACTCGGTTAAACTTGAAGATTGAGTTGATTCCGCATATCAGCCTCACATTATTTATTTCCTCCGTCCCTCCACTGTGTCCCACCGTGTTCCACCTATTGCACTCTCCCCATTGCACTCCATAGATTTGTTTATATTTTTTCTTTACATTTAATTGCATTCCTTCACCACTTTGTCCAACTGCACTGTGAAGCCAACACCCCCTTTTAACAGATCGGTTACACTTGATTTGATTTTTTCCTTGCGCTGCGCAACATCAAGAGAAAAAAAATCTTTAAAAAAAATAAATTGATCTTAATTAAGTAAGTATTAAGTATTAGTTGTTGCTCATATCAAGGTGTACAATGAGTGTGTCCAAACGGTTGAGGATCCCAAGACTGTGTGATAATTGTCGTAGAAAGAAAGTGAAATGTGATGGAGCTGAATCGTGTCAGAATTGTATCAATTACAAAGTGTCGTGTATGTACACCCATGTGCCAAAGAGACGATCACCTACCACAGCCCATGACTCGAATGTCTCTGGTACACCTAACAAGAAGCTGAAGACAGGTCGTAAAGACGAGTTGGAGGCCAGAGTGTCCAACGTGGAGTCTTTGTTGGCCAAGATATGGGATCAGGTGAGCGGGAAACTGCTGTTGCTGGCTCAACACCAGCTGTCTCCTCTGGTGATCCCTGACCATCACCATTTCACCACCACCACATCACCCCCAATGACCCCGGGCGCCAGTGTCCTGGATAAGCCTCAGGAAACGGAGTCACATGCAGACCACCCGTTGAACCCGGACTTGCTGGAAGAAATGACTCTGTTCGAGAAGAATAACAGTATAGTAGTGGAATTCGATAAATCTCCACACTACTTTGGAGCTCACTCCTCGTTCTCCATCTTTAGCCCTAAAGGTATCAAATGGATCAGTTCGAAGTCCCAGGACCCGGAGTTGATCAGATATTACAGATATTTCATCATCACTTCTCAGAAGAGGACCATTTCGATGTACAAAGTGTGGACCGACTCTTTAAACGCTTCAGAATTGAAAGCCTTACCCAGTCAAGAGGTGTTGGAAACTTTCTTAAAAGCCATAGCCACCAACCTGACATACTATGTCAACGACATCGATCATGACCATATCATCAACTTGCATCAAAGATACAGTAATAAGGAAATCCTTAGAAACTCAGAGTACTTGTTGCTAAACGTGATATTCTGTCTCGGTGTCACTGTGATCGTGGATCTTTACAAGCTTTCTCCGCAGCTCACTCAACCTTTTTCGTCGACTCAGATCGATACACAGGAACTCTGTAGAATCCTGAAAGATTGTTATAAGAACTGTGTTTTCTACTATCAGAGAATAGCAGTAGTTGGAGGTGGTGGTATCGACGCCATTCAGGCTTTACTTCTCTTTTTAAAATACGGTGATCTCTCTTTCAACAATCACCCTCATTATATGGTTTCTTCTACCTTGATTAGATTTGCACAGGAGGCAGGTTTGCACAGATGCGAGAGTTATATGGGGATGAAGACCGAAGATGCCCTGAAAAGATTGAGCCTTTTCGTCCAATGTTACATCGTGGATAGATACGCTTCTTTACAGTCGGGTAAACCACCTATTTTGCACGATGAGGACATCTCAAGTGTAAATTCCAAAGCTCTGAAGAATTATTGGTTCGAAAAACACTTGGATCAAAATTTTTGGGAGTTCAACATACAAGACTACTTGGAATCGTTGGGCCAAAATTTGAAACCGAAGACTCAGTTGGAATTGCAATCGCGTCAGATGTTGTTGAAGAGTAAAGTTGACGATTTCTTGAGAAATCCTCCAAATACTTTTAGCTGTCTCCATTACTGGGGCTTTTTAAACTTGGAGCTCTCCGAGATATCATCGAAACTGTACAAACAATTATTCAGTGCAACTCTGTTGATAGGCAAGACTCCAAAAGATGTGGAACAGATAGTCTCTTCTTTGAACATGGATTTGAGAAACTGGAAGACAAGCTGTCCCGATTTTTTCAACCAGAATTTGACTACAGAGAACTTGACACCAAACGATATCTTCAACACTGGATCAAAAGGTGTCATACTCTCAGAAGTTCTTCTCATGCAATTTCAGTACCTTTTCATCACCATGACCATAAACAGAATGACTTCAAAGACATCGTGGGTACCACTAGATAATATCAAAAGACCCAATGAGAATTCCAACTCAATGGATATATGTGTTGAGAGTGCAAAGAGAATTATAGAACTCGCTCACAGTGTCACTACGAGAATACCCCAATTTGCAAAAACGATCTCTTTTTACCCATTCTGCTCCGCTATTGTTCTTTTCTGCTCATGTTTGCAAGATCCAACATCGCCATCTGTCAAGGATAATGTCAAGTTGATGGTGAAAGTACAAAAAACTATCTACACTGACGAAACCGTTTCCAAGAAGATGAACTACGTCAAACAGTTGGTGGAGTTTTACATTTTGCTTGTGATTCAAATCTACGAAACAAATTTCCCAAATGATACCACTTTCCAAGCCGAAGAGTATCAACAAGTCCTAGTAGACATCAAAAATGATTATAACATGTTTTTGAAAATGAGTCTGAAGTTGAAACTGAGGAAAACCGATGGTATCGTCACCACGGAGATCAAAAGTGAAGAATCAGGAACTAGAAGTGCCTCGGATATGCTGCTGGATCAATTACTCATGCTTCAACAGAGACAACAAGCAGAACAAGCCAGACAAAACCAGCTTATCCAACGACAAATGCAAGGACAACAAGTCCCAGTGTCGATGGTTCCCTCGATCTCTCCAGATTTCAACACCGTTTCTGCTCAAGATGCAGCTACTAGGGATCTGTACCTACAGAATTATTCAGATTCACAGGGCAATCCTTCACCACAATCTCTGGATTTCTTACTCGGAATGAACGATGACTTGCCCATCTTGGAAGCCTTCAACAACACATCTTCGTTCCTTTATCAGTCTCTGTTCAACATGCCTACCTTCATGTTTGAAGGTAACAATTTCAACCCAGACAATAGATCTCAAATGGACTTGTTTGATTTTTAGCCTATGTGTACCATTCATACAACAACAAAAGGGCCCTCAGATGATCAGGTGATCTGGTCTCACCAGCTTGTCACATAGTGATTGAGGTTGAGGAAGGTGAAAAAAGGGGTTAGTGTTTACATATTTCCCGAAAAGGAAAATCTGATAATTAAGCCAAAATTTTTTCCCCTCTGATGATCGGTTGATTCAAATTATAAAATTCAACTGATTAGAGACTTAGAAGTTCATTAGAACTGTTAATAAACAAGATGAACGAAAATGAATATCTGGGTTATGATACTTCCATGCTGGAGACGTCTCAATTGCCCGGCTCTTTCCCTGTAGATATCAGACAGCCGCATCAGGAGAATCCTCCGAACTACGAGTACCAGGACTGTAGTTTTTTACCAAATCAGAGGTTACCAGCTCCAATGACACCCAGTAGACAGAGGGTTTTACAAAGAGAGGCAGAAAGTTTACCGAGATCGCCTGTGTTTAGTTTCAAAGCCCATAAACCTGTGTACCCGAATTTGTTAGATGATATTAACAAGGAGAATGATACCGGTAGACTGAAGTTCAACCTTGAAAACGATGTCTTGACCAAGAAGTTCTCTAAGAAATTGAGTAACACAGTGTTGCAAGAATTGGACTCGAGACTTAACGACACGGAGGTGAACGATTATATGGGATCACCTAGATCTAAATTGAGAAGGTATAGAAACCAGCTCAAGAGCCCAAGGACAAGAGTTCATGATAATTTCACCAACGTGCACGACAAAAGGTTCGACAAGATGGACTCTATAAATAACCACTATTCGGTTCATAACAATGCCGAGGATGCAAGAATAGTGAGAAAGAAAAGAAGAACTTTGGTGGGGCCCGAGGAGATCATGGAAGATTTGAAATTCGAGAGGAGCCATAAATCGATACCAAGACCAACTTTGAGCCTGTATAGAAGTCTTGATCCCAAGCAAGAGGAGAGCCAATCGGTTTTACTTCGAGAGAGAAGGTTGAAAGAACCGTTATCGAGATTAGCTGCACCGCGTAGGACTCTCGATCCGAGGTCAGATACGCGAGCTACCCCTCATCTGCAGACCCGCAGAAATGTCGAGATCCCGAGACAAGAACTGCCGAGATCGTACATTTCAAGGCCAGAACTGCCCAGACCACTCGAACAACATTCAAGACTAGGCGAACCGAGAAGGACGTTGGATCCTAGAAGCTCGTTCAGGAGAACAGCCCCATCTGTGGATTTGAAGAGCAGTTTACAGAAATCCGAACCTAAAATAAACTCTGCAGCTGTTCCTGCAGTCAGTGGCAGAAGCTCATTTTTAAGGCCGACGCTGTCGTCGTTGAACAGATCTACATCGAATTACGAGATACTGCAGCAGTTGGGATCGAGATCTTCGAGCACTGTTCACACACCGAGATCTGAATCTATTTCAAGATCTAAAACTGCCTCGAATTTGAACAATGTCTTGAACAAGAGCACAAGTACAAGGACAAATCCTCGTATCACAAGCTCCATATCAATGCACGGTAACATGAATCGGATGACAAGTTCGGTTTCCATGCACGGGAACATGAATAGAATGACTAGTTCCACTTCGATGCATGGCAATATGAACAGAATCACAAGTGAACAAAAGAGACCTGTCTGGAGGTGATGCCTTCTCAGTACGAGCCATTTATTTCAGAAGACCCAATCCACATTCGCCAACCAATACTTTACTAATTAATGAATATACCTTTTTTGCGCTAATGGCTTTTTTTCTGTACTAGATTTGAGTTTGTCACCTGCAAGATTAAACCTTATCTGATTAATTAAAGTTTGATAACTTACATTATTTCCTTTTAAGGACAGAATTGTTGCATTGATCTGATCTACATTACCTCGGGAGGTGATATGAAAGCCAACAGTGTGGACGAACATTACAACTGAAGTAGTGCTTCATTGAATTTAAATTTGTACTGCACCCAACTATGGTGTGATCAATATCTATGTAGTTCAAATAGTAAGCTGAGAATTGCAGTCTAAATTGTAACCTCTAAATGTGTGTGAAAATAGCCAACCTAAGTGGTAATCATCATTAAACGGGTAAATATGAGTCTTAAAGGCGTGCTCGCATAGTCTCTATCTTTGCTTATTAATGCAAGGCTTTCAAATGACAGAAATACCTCCGTCAGTTTAGATCTAAACGCTCTTATTACCGATTTGAGACATCTCCGTGCGCATTTAGCATACCTGCGAATACGAGCTCAGCTCACAGGGTTTGACCTGGTTCAATTTGCTCATTTCGATGTGTCACAGATGTTAAACCCGCTTCATCTCCGAGCATCGAGGTCATATTATTAATTGACTCATAGCATTGGTAGATGGACATCCTTTGGTATAGGATGCATCAGTATATAAGGAGACAACTGGAATGTGGGGAAACTTTAACTGTGAATCTTGAAATCTGAGCTTGAATCGGTAAATGAAATGCAGTGGGAGAGCTGATGATGAGCAGTAGTATGGATTTTAATATGGAACCAACACAGTTCAATGGCTCCTGTTGCAAGATCGGTGAGATCGAAGTCACATTAGATAGTGAAGAAGACCCAAAAAACATGTCCAATTTGAGGAAATGGGGGATCAGCTTGATTGTGTCAGCGACCTCATTCTGTGTGACTATCATATCGTCATGTTGGTCGATGCTGAGTGCAGATATCGAGGAACACTTCAACGTGTCACGAGAGCTGTCAGTCTTGGGAATCACTCTCTATATCTTTGGGATGGGATTGGGACCAATGTTCTTATCGCCAGTAAGTGAGTACCATGGTAGAAAGATCACGTTTGTCTGTGGATTGATATTTGCTGTGGCCTTCCAATTCTTGTCGAGTTTCAGTAACAATTTCGGGTCGATACTCTTTGGAAGGTTTATGACCGGCTTTAGTGGTAGTGCCTTCATGACAGTGGCCGTTGGTACTTTGTCCGATATCTTTGAAAAAATCGAGATCGGGTCTCCGATGTTGATCTTCTCCTTAACAACTTTCCTAGCACCTCTGTTGGGACCTTTGATCTCTGCGGTCATCTGTACTACGGTGAGTTGGAGATGGATTTTCCATGTGATGATGATATTCACCTTCGTGATGTTATGTTTGATCTCTTTCACGGTGCCTGAAACTTATCATCCGGTACTTGTCAAGAGAAAGGCGATGCGGATGAGAAATGATACTGAAGATGCTAGATATTTCGCACCTCTTGAGAAAGAACCTTTGAATTTGATGCAATCAACGATCTTGTCGGCTCGTAGACCTCTATTGTTGATACTTCGAGATCCGATGATGCTGGTGTTATGTTTTTACTCCGGGCTCGTGTTGGCCATAGTGTATATGTTCTTCGTTGCATTCCCTTACATATTCGAACACGTCTATGGGTTTAGTCTACTATTCCAAGGACTATCGTTTTTAGGGTTAGTAGTCGGGATGTTCTTCACCGTTATAGCGATTCCCTTGATCCAAAAATTGTACGTTGTTCAAGTGAGAAACAATGACGGCAAGGCTGAACCCGAATTCCGATTACCTATGGTGATGGTTGGGTCAGTGAACTGTAGTATTGGACTCTGGATCATTGCATGGGTTCCTTACCGAAACTTGCACTGGATAGGAGTCGAGATTGGAGCCGTTTTCTATGGTTTGGGCACAGCATTGGTATTGACTGGCATTTTCAACTACACCATAGATGGGTACAGGTTATATGCCGCTAGTGGGATGGCAGCTAACTCGTTCGTGAGAAGTTATATGGCTGGTATCTTCCCGCTTTTCACCTATCAGATGTACCTGAAGATGGGAGTTCATTGGGCCACTAGTTTACTTGCCTTCTTGTCCATGGTATTGGTGCCTCTGCCTTTTATCTTCTATAAGTATGGTAAGTCTCTCCGTGCGAGAAGTCCATACGGATGGTCAGAAGATTGAATAGAGGTAAGCGTTTGGTTTTACAAGCAGTATAATGTGACTTGTAAGGCATCATGGAGTGGTGATGATAATTAGGGGCTAGTCCATTGTAAGAGGACTGTTAGACAAGATACGACTTCGAGTGGAATCTTGGTGGATAATAAAAAGGCATCAAGTATACCTTGAATAGATCCTAAATAGACCCTGAACAGGCATCAAGTAGACCCTAAATAGGCATCAAGTAGACTCTAAGTAAACTCTAAACAGCGTCTAAGACTTGAGCATCAGCTCCCAGACACCTCACCACTTGCAAGAAGATGATAATTCAGTGCACAACGTTTCCAAAAACTGTTGATCCACCTCATCGAATCCGTTCAAATCAAGACAATCAATGTCCAATACCCCCACTGTGACACCATCAGAGACTATAGGTACCACTATCTCACTCTGAGTTTCTCCATCACACAGAATATGACCTGGGAATTTGTTAACATCCGGTACAAGTTGTGTCTGTTGTGTAGAGGCAGCTGTTCCACATACACCGGTACCAAACTTGATGGTTTGACAAGCCACTTTACCCTGGAATGGACCAAGAAGTAATTGATCTTCAACACCTCCATCTTTAACGTAGAAACCGGCCCAATTGACAGGAATCTTCAACGAGTGGTACGCGTGCCATACCAAAGATGAAGCGTTGGCTAAATTGCACACCCAATTGTCCTGAGACTCGGCCAAAGCTTTATACGATTCCACCACCTGCTCCAATACCTCTTCCTTGGACATCCCACCGAACTCGGTGTACTCTGCGTGGTGTTTTTCTTGTTCTCCCATTTTTTTCTGATTTTTTCTCAACAACTTGCGCTGTTTCCCGGTGAAAATGATTTGGTATTAAAAGAGTGTCTATATGATATCTAAATGAAAATCTAATTGATGATTTTTCAATTCTGAAATTTTTGTCAAATTGTGAAAATTAAAAATCTTTAAATATTTTGTTATCTCTATATATAAACTAACAAGAAGTATCAATACAGTGATACACCTAACAAGAATCAACAGCACATTGAGTGACGCGTTTGACATCAACACATTGAGCATCAACAAATTGGATGTACCACCGTTGACTAGTAGCAGTGATAGCAGTGATAAGCACAGCAGTAGTAATCTCACTTGTAACTTATAACCAGAGGTATCAGTTGAAGTTGATAAGCACTATCGAGTAAGGAGCGACCCAATTTCTCTACAATCAACCAAGTATCAACAAAGGATCACCACAACAATCCACACAACCTAGCGAGAGTCGCATCGAGTTGTTAAGAAGTGATTAGCTACAAGTTGACATAACCCACACTTAACTTATACCAATAGTATGATAGTAACTTCCAACCACACACACTAAACATGGATCCAGCTATCAGCTTATTGCAAGAGGCTGCTGAGCTGACACGACAACTGATCGATGCCGAGCTCAGCACCCCATTGCAAGATCCCACATCTCCATTCCCTTCACCACCGTCGACGAGTAACTCTTTATATATAATGAACTCGAACCAACAACTGATGAGCTCCGATGAAAGAGTGAAACGGTTGGCCCTCCGAAGCCAGGACGCAGACCATCGAAGAAGATTCGAAAGGTTTTTGAACGATTCAGGTGTCAAGAGACAATCTCTTAGCATTATTCACACGACCGATGAGCTCAATTCAATTGTCCACAATTTACTCGACAATGAGCTGCCCGATGATGAGGATGATTCAGAGAGTATTGTTATCGAAGAACACGAGGATTTCGATAATTTTTACAGGGACCATGCCGGTACTTTTGTCAAGAACGGACCTGTCCCAAGTAATGGCAGAGAAGATATCGATGTCGTGGGAAACGACGACTCAGATTTTACATATGTGAAATCGGAGTATTCGAATACAGGAAGACCGTTACCGGTGTCGATGCCGCCTCTGCTCCCGTTGAATCTGCAGGACAGTTACCTCTTTTGGGAGCAGAAACCGGTCGATCAATTTGAACAGGAAGAGATCACTGTTCAGTTCAGCTCAGAGCCACAATGGGCAGTTAAAAGGCAACCACTGATCAAATTCAGGGATTCTTTAAGGCTAGGGTTCGATGGTCTCACCAGATTGGACCATGAATACGGTAAGAAATATAAGAATAACCTTTCTTGTTTCTCAAACCAGTTCCAACTACTCTTCACTGCGTCTAACTCCGAGATCTTTGGCTATAGAATCTTATTTGACAACAAACCTTGTAAAACACCAGTGATTCGGTTTGACACCAAGCCAAGTTTCATAACGGAAAGAGATAGAAACTCTTCAACATGGCCGTATTTCCCATTCACCATCAACTATATGAAGATCGACAAATTTCTCGATAAAGAAGTGTTGGCTATCGCTTGCGATGACGGCAGAGTCTTGATCTGGTTTGTAGAGTTGTTGCATCAACAGATCCCAAATTTCGAAATGATTCAACAACAAAGAATGTACAACAACGGTATCTATGGGATCAGAGTACATCCGGATTTCCAGTTGAGAGTCGAGTGCTCAGCATGGTCGGTGGATTTCTACAACAAATATAACATGATTGCAATCTCAGATAATAGCCAGAGTGTGTCTTTGTTCTATCTCGAGGAATCTGCTGCCAAGTTCTATTCAGTCACCTCTCACCTGGTTTTACACAATATCCCAGATATCGCGTTTATCAAAGATGATGACGTTGACCAGAGAGATCAGAACGTTCTTAAGATCCGTATTTCATGTGCATCAATACGATGTGAATTGGTGGTCTTTGAGTTCACAATGTATTTGGTCTATGGACCTTTTATGAATCGCAGTCCCGCTACAGAATCAGCAGACGAAAAGATCATTTTCGATCCACCAGTTGTGGTGAACAGAACGTTGTTATCTGAAGATGTGTGGACTGTTAATTTCATAGACGGGAAGTACTTCAAAAGAGTGAACTCGTTGAAATCGATGTGTGGAGATCAATTTGTTGATGAAGAATTGGAGGTCAATAAGATAATACGACAGAACGAGAAGTTGGATGTGGAATCGGATCCGTGTCTATCGTCAGATCTAGGTTTAGTTGCAAAATTCCAATTCTTTCAAATTCCAACCGAGACTCTACACGGAGGAGACAGTCATTACAGCGGTGGTGCCGTGGCTACTACTAAGAATTTCAGTACTATGAGTGATCGATACAGAAGGATACGCAAGATGTTCGATTCATACTACTTACACAAGCAGAGATCGAAGCTGAAGAGCCATAAATCTTTGAATGGGAGGTTATATTGGGAGCCTGTTGTGAAGACAAAACAGAATAACAAGTTTCTCTGTGTCACTTCATCCTCGAAGCTAGGTTTGTTCAATTCTGAGAGATTACTATGTGTTTCGTCGACTCCAACCTCGGTATTCGACTTCAATCTCTCGTTTGGAGAGGAAGCCTCTTACTCAAACAGACTTTCGATCTCATGTCTCATTCCAGAACTCTCCTGTATAGTCATTGGATCACAGATCGGGTTGGTGAGCATCTTCAGGATGTGTACTTATAGAGGGTGCTATGGGCTCAGACAAGAGTTTGTGTTCCCAAATGCCAGTCGGTTGGCATTAGGAGATCGAGGGTATCGGACCATAACTGGTTTATGTGTTCGCAAAGTGGACAAAAGTGATCCAATAGACCGCAATTATATCATTTACATTACATACATCGACGGGTTGGTGTTGTGTTACTCGGTCAATGACTCTGACGATGGATTGCAAATTGGGGATACCGTTTAGGGGCGTTTTGATATTTTGCTCAAGTGTTTTTTTTTTTTTGATTTTTTTACGTAGTGTGTCAAAATACAATTTTTCAAAGTCTGGAGAAGACATTGAATTTTAACTAAACAGGAATGAATCTGGTGAGGATTGGAACTCGTGGTTTGAGTACCAAAGTGGCCGTTGTAGGGTCCGGTCCTGCTGGTTTTTATACACTGTACCGGTTGTTGCAGAAGAACCCGAGTGTGAAAGTGGATATCTTTGAGAAGTTGCCAGTACCGTTTGGACTATCGAGGTATGGAGTTGCACCTGATCATCCGGAGGTGAAGAATTGCCAGGACCTGTTCAACCAATTGGGAGATAATGCGAACTTCGGCTTCTTTGGCAATGTCGAGATCGGGAAAGATTTGGATCTCAAGCAGTTGAAAGACAATTACAACTGTGTCGTGTTCAGCTATGGCTGTAGTGATGATAACATAGGAGACTTGAGGAACGTTCAAGGGATCCAGTCCAACGGAGTTATCACGGCAAGGCAATTCGTCGGATGGTACAACGGACTTCCGCATTTGCAGAATTTGGATCCCCCATTGGAGAAAGTGGAGGATGTCGTCATCATCGGAAACGGTAATGTTGCATTAGATGTCACACGAGCCTTGGTGCAACCTGTGGATATTTGGCGATCCACGGATATGACCGAGCTGGCCACCAAGAAATTGGAGAGATCAGCGGTTAAGAACGTGAAGATTGTAGGGAGAAGAGGTATCTTGGAGAGTAAATTCACCAACAAAGAGTTGAGAGAGTTGTTGGAGTTAAGAGACGATGGTATTTTCTTCAACTTGATCAACCCTGAGAAGTTGAAAGATGTGTCTCCGTTGGCTCTGCAAATGGGTAGAATGACTAAGAGACGTATTGATTTGATCATGAAAGCTATGAAGAACAATGCCGATTTCGACAAATCACAGATCGTCAAGACATGGCAGTTGGATTACCTCAAATCACCAAAGGAAGTTGTTCCGTCATCATCGGATCCCAGTATCTTAGAATCTGTCAATTTCGTACACAACGAGTTGGTTCAGGATTCACCTGTAGAGCTGCCTCACATTGTGCATACAAACAAGTTTGTCAACTATAAATGTGAGTTGTTGATCCTTTCCACAGGTTATAAAGGTACAGGGTTACCTGGATTTGCAGAGTTGGATATCCCTTTCGATCCTAGAACTGGAACCATAGGTAATATCAACGGAAGAGTGGTATGTGGGTCTAACTATGAGATGTATTTGAAAGGTTTCTATAGTAGTGGCTGGATATCGCTAGGTGCCAACGGTGTCATCAACTCTACCATGATGAACGGGTTCCAGACAGCAGAACTGATTCTAGAAGATCTTGACTTGTATAAAGATGAGCTGAAATCAGGTGCTGAAGGTGTATCTGAGATCTTGAAACTGAACTCTGTCGATTATGTCAGCTGGGACAACTGGCTCAAAATTGAGAGAGAAGAGCATGAAAGGGGGATGAAGAGAGGGAAAATTAGAGAAAAGGTGACTGATGTGAAGGAGATGTTAGAGATAGCTTTGTAACTTGTATATATTCTAGAGATAATGGTCTATCTGGTGTAAGTACTCACTCTATCTTCTAAGTATTTCTACAGATTGCATAACCAAAGCCAAATCCACTTTATCAGTGCTACTGATAACCACACAAATGTGTCACTTCCTTCGTATCTACCTGTAGTTAGATATCACTTACAAATAATCATATAACTCTCGGTGAAACATATATCCAAATCTCACCTCCCTTATTCATAGATGGTTTTGTGGTCTAGTTGGTTATGGCATCTGCTTAACACGCAGAACGTCCCCAGTTCGATCCTGGGCAAAATCATTTATTTTTTTTCCCTCCCACTGTAGAAGTGAAGCAGTTTCCCAAAGCGGGAATTTTGGGGCTGTTGTCTCATTTCCAGCTCCAGTCCCACAGTAAGTGTAGAGAGAGAGAAAAAAATTTTTTTTTTAGAAGGCAAACAACGAAAAGATGGAGATGAATAAACAAAGAAGATCGATTAACCAGAGATCATTGTAAAACAGGTGTCAAGAGACAGTTTGAAGTGGATAAAAAAGCGTGTAATTTTAAGCTTATTGTTTTTGCCGAAATACCCTTGGAGATATCACAAGTTTCTGAAGAGATATATCAGGAGTTTGGTGGAGTTAATCAAATTTAAACAAAAAGTTCAAGTCATCTCATATTTCAAACCTTTGGTAGAACACGATGGCGTCAGGAGGTTCTGAGTCGTTGTTCGACACGAAATTCGTGTCTGGACCTGAACAAAACGTGGGGGAGCAGCCCCAGCAGCAAGTGGAGGAGGTGTTACCCATCGACTTGGAGTTGAAGACTCTGTTGATCAACTACCGTATCTTGGTGACGAGAAGAGAGGCCGGTGTACTCATAGGCAAAGGAGGGGACTCGATAACAGAGATCAGGGAGAAGACCAACGTGAAGGCCGGTGTCTCGAAGTTGATCGAAGGTTGTATCGACCGGATCTTCACCATAAGTGGGGCTGTCGACGATGTAGCCAACTCGATGGGTCTCTTTGCTTCCAATTTGATATCCAACAACAAATCGAGCTCGAGTGCTCAGACAAGTTACAATTTTTTCCCCTTGAAACCACTCTGTCCTCCTCCGACATCGGACGAGGTGATCTCTTTCAGGTTGATGATCCCAAACTCTCAGATGGGGGCCTTGATCGGGAAACAAGGTGTACGTATAAAAGCTATCCAGGAAACCTATGGTGTGAAGTTGGTGGCCTCCAAGGACACCCTTTTCGACTCCACCGAGAGAATCGTCGAGATCCAGGGCACCCCTGACCAGATCACACAGGGTATGAAGATCATCTCGAGATGCCTATTAGAAGATTTCCAAACTCCAATTGGAATCGTGTATTATAACCCTTCGCCACGCAACAGCCACAGATTTTCCCATTCCGCGCACCAGCCACATCTGCAACTGCAACTGCAAAGAGTCAACGGGAAAAACGTTGTCGAGACCGTTGGGTTCCCGCTGGAGATCGTCGGGGCCTTGATCGGTAAGAGAGGTAGTAGAATTCAGGAGATCAGAAGATCTTCAGGTTGTACCATATCGATCGACCCAGAGGACAACGAACAAGGACAGCGTGTATTCACCTTGAGTGGATCTAATTACAACGTTGAAAAAGCTTTGGCCATGTTATACAACTATCTGGATAGAGAACAACTGAGAAGATCGGAGGAGTCATGAACCTGATCATGTGTTTTCTTCAAGATTGTTTCTCTGCACAACGAGGTACAGATCGTGTACTGGCTGGTGGTGGGGGTTATCTGGAACGAAAAGCTAAAGCTATGTTATATAAATTCGGATAGAGAACTGATGAGCACAGATGAATCATGAACTGAACTATATGTATTATTGAACAAAATTCCTTGAACTAACCGATGTAGTTGCAAATTGTTGTCTGTTGGAAGGGAGAACTGATAAGTGAAAAAGGGTCAAGCGATAGCGGTAATTGATAAACTGCTCAAATGTGTTGAAAATTGATAATTTGCTCGCGTAATTTTAAGCTGAAGCGATGAGTTTTTGAATTGATGAATTGGTGTTTGATGAAGTGACAGCCAAATGTAGTGTTCATTACTACATGATGCCCTTCATTGAGCTGTTATAGCTAAAAGCTTTAGCTACTTGCGCTGGTGATATCACAGCTATAACTGCATAAGAGTCTGCATTTTCCATTTCAATGGAGAAAGAATATCGAACTGATCGTCGATGAGTCCTCTCAGCTTACGCAATTCAAACTCTTTAGTACTCTGAGCGATCTCCATGTCGTAGTTTCTCTGCTGGATCACAGTGATAAATTTGAAAACTCTTTTAATCTTCTCATCTGGGTTGTTGATACAGAACTTTGAGTAGAAATTGTGGTTGTAATTTTCCACGTCCGAGTAAGGAGAGAGATCGAAGATATCTTTATCCAAGGGAATTTCACCTTCTCTGGTAGCTGTCAAATCTAGGGCTTTGTAGATATTTTTCAACATGAGATTGCACAAATTCTGTTCGAAAGGTGGAGAGATGTCGTTCTCCACGTACCAGAACAAGAAGTTGTGGAAATTGAAGTCCTGAAGATTGACAGGAGCTAATGAAGAGTTTAATGACACTGAAGAACGACGTCTGTGCGTAGTGCTGGGAGGTGGTGGCATCAGTAGAGGGTTAGTTGCAAGTTCTTGTACTGGAGTGATAGGAATCTTGTGCTCTGTGTGATTGGGTTGAATGGCATTGATATCGATGAAACAGATGCTAAATCCGGACTTGATGTAAAGTCCGCCCTCCTCCATGATGATATCGATTTTCACCAATTTGGTTCCTGGTACCTTGCGTACTTTGAAATCGCCTAAATTTAGAAGCACAAACTTGTTCTTTGGGAGGATCTCGTTGATGTTGGAAGGCGGTTGGTACTTCAACAACTGTTTGCCCGATTCGTGGAGTCTCACGTGGAAATTGGTCGTGCTCAACCCCAATGCGTTCTCCACTATGATGCCACAGGAAAGGTTATAAGAGCCTACCGTGAGCTCGACGGTCTTGTTGAAAGAGAGCAAATAGGTACGTGAGATGCTGACGAAATTGTCGAACCGAGGCACCACGGGCTCATCCACTTGGTAATCCTGGATGGTGGCGAAAAGCCTCCTATTTTTCAAAATGGAGTACACCATTTGATACGAGTCTCTATAGTACCAGTCGTGCGGCTCAAGATGCCAGTGTCTCACGATGAGCTCTCTCTGTACACCTCTCCAGTAGTCAAACGACTTGATATAAGGCTTGATGAACTTTTCCAACACCCTGGCAGCTCTTGTTTCGAGGAACTCTGTCCCGAACTCCACGATCAACTTATCATGGAACAACTCATTGTACAATACATAGAACTCTCTCGAGACCAACTTGAAATTGGACGTCAACTCGCTCGTAGAGTCTTGCAAGCTGAGTCTAAGAATCTCGAGACGCAACTCTAGCGGCAACCCCTTAAACGTGCACATCGCTTAGCGGTAAGCGAGATCTCTTATGCAGTTGTAAAACTTTAAAACTTTCTCCAGATTTGCTATGCAATTTACGAAAAAAAAAAAAAAACGGTCTGTTAGTGTATTTGACTAGGAAAAAAAATATGCCAAAAACCAGCTTCTTAACACTAGATGACCTCTATGAACAACGGTAATGAGACCCCACAGGGGCCCAGAAGACCTTCAGATCTTCAATTAGACACTCACAGTGATGATTCGGAATTGACTTTCGACTCTGTTTTGCATCTCCCCTCTCCAATGGTCGGGCCAGGCCTGTTCAGCCCATCGTTAATGGTGCCTAAGCACAGACTAAAACCTGTGAGTCGAGTGATCTCGGAATATAAACCTCACCACGGTGTTCCTCAGGGCCGTAGGAACGTATCGAGTCCTTTAAATGCTCCTAAAGACGAGCAATTCGATCACCAGCTGCCCGATCTTGAATTTCAACCTACTTATACTGCCCATGACCTGGTGGGTAACCTGATAACTTATCAGTTTGTTGATAAAATAGGACAAGGTAGTTTCAGCGTTGTAGTGCTCTGCCAGCAGAGTGAGACGCTCGAAAAAGTCGCTATCAAGATTTCAACAGCCTCAGAGACCATCAACTCTCGCTCAAGAATAGAGACCTCGATCAACAGAGAACTAAATCTTCTCAGACAGGTATCTCACCCAAACATCATCAAACTCTTACTGAGTAACGTGTATGTGGACGATACCAATATAGAAAGAGTACTTGTAGTGATGCCATATTGTCCTGGGGGAGACCTTTTCTCTTTCATGGCTAATAACAGGCACTCGATGTCTCCATCCTTGACAATGGCTATCTTCACCAACATCGTACAAGGGTTGGCTTTTTTACACTCCAAGGACATCGTTCATAGAGATATCAAGCTCGAGAACGTGCTATTGACGCTAGAACAAGACCAGCTCTTGTCATTGCAGAGCTTCGACTCACCTTTGGTCGTGCTCACCGATTTTGGCCTATCAAAACATCTAGACTCTCCTTCACAGATGTTGACCACCAGGTGCGGCTCAGAGGACTACGTTTCTCCGGAATTGCTCATGGGGATCCCTTATGATGGTAAGAAAAATGATGTTTGGGCTTTAGGGGTACTTCTATATGCCCTTATGGAGGGGCGTCTACCTTTTGATCCTATCCCACACAGCGCTAACAGTGTTGTCTCAAATGCTTCGCATAAGATGAACAATTCTTTAGCACATCGTATTCTGCTCATAGATTGGGACTGGATCTCCATAAAGAAACCGGATCCCCTGTGGGATCTCGCTATCCAGATCGTGGAGTCCTGTTTGGTGAGAAAAGATAGAAGAATAGACGTGGATTCAATCTACAATTTGTTGAAAGGTGAATCTGCTTAGATTTTATCTGAGTAGTGTGAAGTACTAAATAAGTACCAACGAGACTGATCAGACCGTTTTAAAAAAGTTACTTTGACCACTTTCATCACAATGGACCGGGAGTGGTCCTTTCTGATTTCCGTCTAAACCGACAAAGTTTCGATCATTTCCAGCATCTGTATTTAATCTCGATAACGTGAGCTCTTTCTTATGCAGATATCCAAGATTTGAGACCTTTTCGAGATAGACCGTATTTTAGCATCATCTTATACATCATGGCTAAGTGTGTGTGCATGATAATTTTATTCTTCTGTCCCCCACTGCCACCTAATTTAAACAGATAGAACGTATTAATTGTGTGATATTCCTTTATTTCCTAAATGTGATGTAGAAATTTATCTGGTATAAGTGACAAACTCAGGAGTCCGACATCATTTCATCTTTTGATAAAATCTCACTTAACAACACTAACCCCCAATTTGATAGGCAATGAGTGGCTTATCATCATAACTATGAGCTACGAATATTTTTACTTTCACCGCTTGTAGCTTGAAGCTCCTTGCCATAGCACATTTGCTCAGCCACAATACTTGTGATTACAGGAAGTGGTTAATTCAAAATCAGTCTTTCTCGCGTGCTCGTTTAACATGCATCTGAACAAGCATTCTCTATTGTTTTTTTTTTTGAGGTAGCAAGACACTTTAATCAGTATTAAAATTAGGAGCACTTTAACCAGATGAAGTATGAAGAAGATGTTCGAGTTTAGTGGCAAGTTTCGAGGTAAAGAAAGGATGGAAACCCTCAAATGAATTTAATTGGCTTCAGAGATTAAAGTTTATAACAATAAACTTAATCTCAGGGTCTGCATATGAAAAAGCTTGTCTTGCATGAGGCTTAGCAAATGTTAAAGTTAAAACTGAGTTGACTCAGCCAGTATTCCAATATTTACAGTCATCTGTTATATAAAGAGTCTATTGTCTTGATGAGTTAGCTAGCTCATTCCACTAATTTCGACTTATCGACCGCTCAAAAAATGGGCGTTTTGGATTGGAGAAACATTGAGTATTTTGCAGTTGTCTATTACTCACTTGTCTTGTTGAGTTTGATACTGATACATGTCTTCACACGGGAATTCCGCTTCAGAAAGATCTCAATATTACTTCTTGTCTTGAGTGTTCTGAAAATTGCTGCAGCTCTGTGCTGTATAGAATTGGTTAACAATAATCCAACCAGTATTTCTCTATACATCGCATCGATGGTCTTGAATAATATAGCAGTTGGTCTCTTTATCAGGTCTATCACCTCGATCTTGGATGATCATTCGCAAAGTTATCCCACTAAATCCTTGTTTGGTTCTGTCAGAAATATTATTATCGACAGCTCTACAGATTTGCTGGAGAAATTTGACTCTTTGACCAATCTCATTATATTAGCAGCAGTGATTCTCAGTGCTGTTGGCGGCGGTCTTGCCTATGAGGATCGTACCACAGCCAGGAAATTGTTAGAAGCTGGCTCTGTTTTATACCTTGCAAGTATTGTACTGATAGGTTTGAGTATCGTGTGGAGATTCCAGTCAATTGACAGACCGAAAGCTTTATTGCTTCTCTCTATTATTCCATTTATGCTAATTAGAACAGTCTACAGCGTCTGTTCTGCTTTTCTATTCAACGGTTACATTGGTGATAGTGTTTCTAGATTCGATTTTTTGTTCGGAGATTACAGACGCTATCTGGGGATGGTAGTGATGGAGGAGAGTGTGGTTGTAGCTGTTTTGTTGGGTTTAGTCAATTTGATAGTTCGAGAACAAAAGATGTTGTTGTGATGCATGTCTCGTCTATCTGGGTGCTTCAAACTTTAATTAAAGTTATCAGATCTAAACTTTATTATCAAGCTAATCTTTTTCTCTTATCTCTTTATCAAGCGTTTAGCTGCAATGCTTAATTTATACTTTTGTTTAATGTTGTCGCGTTCCGATCATGTGTGAGTTGCAGTGTAACTCTGAATATACTTAAAAGAGCTAACATCCTAAGAAGTAATAGAACTTCTCAGAGAATTACAGAACTGAGTCCATTGGTCCAATGAGATAGGCTTATAACGCTCAAATCTCTTTAGATATTCCACTGGAAACCCTGGAATCACTGAGATCAAGTTGTTGTAGCACAGATGACTTCTCTCCACGTCGAGATCCGGAACTTCGTCTAGAAGTACTGGGAGGGATTTCGAGTAAGCAGTAGCCACTACACCGGTGACAAATAACAGTCTTGGAGAGCAACAAAGAGCTGTTCCTACGAGCATTGAGTCGTCGATGAACAAAGTGATCGAGGACATTATCGAGTCCAAAGATTCACGTCCTGGACCACATAGCAGTTGTACAGTATGAGAACGGGCCATCAGTTGAGTGAATTCGTATGGCACCGTGATGGTCAAGTCGAAACAGAGCCATTCGAGAAGAATACACTCATAACTCTCGATGGTGTCTCTCCATTTCCAAAACTCTTTCGAACTCTCTTTACAATCTGGGATCTTACCTTTGGTCGTGTCTCTCACCACCAAAGGTATCAACTCTTTGTATGACTTGTGGTTCTCCGTCGTTTTACACAGGAGAAACAACAGCAGTGCCAGAGTCTCGTACTGACCAAACACTTTGTACGATACTCTCATATAGAACCGATGGTAGTATGTCCAGGCATAGTAAAGTGTACGGTGCGATACTTTCAATTGAGGTACCAATCGCAGTATAAGTAAGGCACCTTTGTGTCTAAGGATCATCTCATGTTTGAACTCGATTCCTTGGTGTCTCGAGGGCGTCTTGTTGATGAATTCATCGAGTGTAAAGAGCCATTGGTTTGCCTGGATATCGATAACCAGGGGATAGTACTCGTTCTCATCATCAACTCTCTCTGTGGAAACTCTTCCTATATTTCCTCTACCTCGTCCTTCCATTTGTCTGTCTCTCTGTCTCTTTGTTGTTATATATTCTCTCTTCTCTTGTTCTCTATCTTACTATTCACTTGCTTTTTCTTTCTCTTTCTCTCTCTCTTTCTCCTTATAAATACTCCTATCTTCCTCTACTCTTCTTTAGCTATTATTTAATTTTTCAAGTTTTACGCTCAGCGTGAAAAATTATTTTTTTTTATTTAGCTGAATCATTAAGCGAGTTAGTTTTGCAATTCTTCAGCATTTAAAGGAGCCAGCAAAGAATAGGCGGAGTATAAGTGAAACGCAAGCGGATACTTGAGAAAGCTGAAGGAGATTCTAAGGGATTCAATAGGTCTTTGAAAAATTAAAGGATCTGCTGAGATTTATTAGCTTATTGATTGAATATACAAAGTGCTATTACAGTAGAGATATCATAGAGATAGCATAGAGACAGCAGTATCCACAAAGCACTGTAACGCTATACCACTCTACTACTATAATTCTATAGAGACAAGATCGCTTTAGACACTGAAGACAGTATCGGGAGAGCATATTATCATCAACAGCAACACACTGAACTGCTCATTACTTAGATACACTGTATCATAGATCAGGAATCTACTTGGCTTGAGACAGTCTGATTATTTAAAGAACCGGACAGACAAGTTCAACAAAGACTTGAAACTATCAACAATCGATACTAATAGGTGATACCATTATTAAATCACCATCATCGTTATAACTATCAGTACAACAAAACATAGGAACGCATCACAGCTATAAAGCAACTGCACAATAATCAAGATGAACACAATACTTCTTTCACTAGCAATGGCTTTATCAGTCAGTCTGAAAGTTCACGAGTATTGGTATACCGCTGAATGGAGAGATTTGAATGTTGATGGTCTTCAAGAACGCCCTGTCATCACTTTCAATGGATCTTTCCCATTACCAACTATAGAAGTTGACAAAGGAGATAGTGTGAATCTTTACTTGACAAACGGTTTGGAATTTGTCAACACCTCTTTGCATTTCCACGGGATCCTACAACAAGGTTCCAATTCCCAGGATGGTCCTGAGATGGTGGTACAATGTCCAATACCACCTGGTGAGACTTTGTTGTATAATTTCACGGTAAATCAACTGGGTACTTACTGGTATCACTCGCATTCAGGAATGCAGTACGGAGACGGGCTTCGTGGCGCTTTTATAGTGCACGATGTGGAGTCCGAGTCGAGGTATCTGTTTGACCATGAATTGGTATGGACTTTAACCGACTGGTATCATGATCCAAGTTGGGTATTAGCTGAAAATTACAAATCCAGATTTAACCCTACTGGTGCTGAGCCAGTACCGCAAAACATCTTGTTCCAGGACACCAAAGACGTACAGGTTAACATCGAGACGGACACCACTTACCTCATCCACATCGTCAACACAGGTATGTTTGTATCTCAGTATTTGCACATCGAAGAGCATCAATTCACCGTGGTGGAATTGGACGGTGTCTACATCGAACCAAACACTACAGATGTCTTGTACGTCGCGGTAGGCCAGAGGATGTCGGTGCTTGTCACCACCAAGTCCAATACGGAGAGAAACTTTCCTATTTTACAAGCAATGGACGATGATATGTTAGATTTTATCCCATCTGGTCTCAAACTTTTCAGTGTCAACTGGTTGGTGTACGACTCAAGTGAACCTTTACCTCCAGTAGACAATATTGACAAGCAATACTTGATCAGTAACAGTTTTGAAGAGTTCTATGCCAGACCAGTGGGTGAAATTGAAGCTTTCGAGAACAGTGATGTCACTATTGAGTTGAACTTGGATCTGGACAACCTTGGAGACGGTGTCAGTTACATGCTCTTCAATGGTAAGACCTATATGGCACCTAAGGTACCGACTTTGTACACAGCTTTATCAAGTGGCGAGTTGCTGAACAATGTCGAAATCTACGGATCGAACACGAACTCGTACTTGGTTCAAGATGGAGAGATCGTGGATATCGTGATTAACAATTACGATCTGGGTAAACATCCATTCCACCTCCATGGTCACAATTTCCAGATCATCTATAAATCACCAGAACTTGAAGAACCTCAACCGTTCAATTACTCTGGAATAGAGATACCTAAGTATCCATCGATGCGTGATACCGTCATAGTAGAGCTGAACGGGAACCTTGTGATCAGGTTCAAAGCTGATAATCCTGGAGTGTGGTTCTTCCATTGCCATGTCGATTACCATGTAGCCATGCAAGGTCTACTGATCACTTTAATCGAGTCTCCATCGTTGTTACAACAGAACTTGCAATTGACAGTAGATCAACAGAGAATTTGCAATGCCAGCAATGTCCCATACTTAGGAAACGCTCTGGGTAACTCTGATTTCCTCAACTTGAAAGGTGAACCGTTGCAACCAAAACCGTTGCCTCCAGGATTTACATTCAAAGGTTACGTTGCCCTTATCATCTCCACTATACTTGGTATCTACGGTTTATGGACAATTAAAGAGTACGGACTCACGGAACTTTCGAGGAGCGAAGAAGCCACTGTCATCCAGCATCTCAAACAGATTCTTCAAGCACACAACTGGGACCAAGACTGTGAATTGAACTCCGTTGATGAAACCACTGGACTCCAACAGTGAAGTGAGATCTTGGGGGGTTAGTGAAAGGTCGTGTCCGGATACTCAAAACGCCGGATGTGGTGGAAAAAAAAGGTCCATTAGTCAGTTGAAGCCAGATATTCGTTTTACCAATTGAAAGAGATGTCGGTAGAAGATAGCGGTAAAGAGGTGATTTTAACCTTCCCAGGTACCCCTGAAACTCAGGTGAAGATCTTGAAGTACGGGGCCACGATCATCTCGTGGAAAATAGGCGGAGTCGAGCAATTGTGGGTATCCACCGCTGCAAAGTTGGATGGGTCCAAACCTGTCAGAGGTGGTGTCCCATTGGTGTTCCCAGTGTTCGGGAAGTCCGATGCTCCAGGGTTCGAGAACTTGCCTCAGCATGGGTTTGCCCGGAACTCCGAGTGGGAGTTCTTGGGCCAGACCAAAGAGAACCCTCCAACCGTTGAGTTTGCCTTGAGCCCTGAGCAGGCCAACAAAGAGGTGTACGGTAAATGGGGAGAAGGGGACTACGATTTCAATTTGATCTTCACAGTGGAATTGAACAAGGACTCGTTAAAGACCAAGATCGAGGTCGAGAACGTTGACTCGAGAAGCTGGAAGTTCAACTGGTTGTTCCACACTTACTTGCTGATCGACGACATCGAAGACACCTTGGTGAACAATTTACCAGGAGAGACTTGTTACGATCAATTGTTGCAACACACTTTCACTGAAAAACACCCGGCCTTGACCTTCCACGAGGAATTTGACAGGATCTTCTCCAACGTTTCTACAGACAAACTTTTGCAAGTCATCGACAGAGGTCAAGTCTTGCACAATGTAAAGCGTGAAAATTTACCAGATGTAGTTGTCTGGAACCCATGGACCGAGAAATCGGCTGGTATGGCTGATTTCGAGCCGAAATCGGGCTATCACAAGATGTTGTGTATCGAGCCTGGCCATGTCAAGGAATTTGTAGAATTGGCTCCAGGAGCCAAATGGTCTGGTCTGCAAATCATCTACAAAGGTGATGCCATCAAGTTGCAACTGGTCTAATTGTCACTGAGCTGATTTTAGTAGCTGTTGTCTAGTTGAGACGATGCCTACTTATGCTTATGTCTCGTTACTCACCGACTTTTTTCTATTTTCGAAACTATTTTACCTTGTTTAGCATGAACTTACCTAGTTAGGCCATGATTTGGCCTATTCAAGCTATCATCTTGCGTCGTTATGCATGACTTCCTATCTAAGCGACATTTTGTCTAATTATGAATGATATTTCCTACTTGAGCGACGATTTCGCCCAATTGAGCATTGATTTGGCTTATTCAAGTAACTTGCCTAGTTGAGTAACAGATTCACCTAATCAAGCACAAGCTAAGCACCAGCTAAGCACCAGCTAAGCACCAGCTAAGCACCAGCTAAGCACCAGCTAAGCACCAGCTAAGCACCAGCTAAGCACCAGCTAAGCACCAGCTTAGCATCATTCTACAACCATATAAGCAAGGATTTTAATTACTACGTACTTTGATAGCCGTTTACAGCTACATCAACCATTTCAACTTCATTCCTCTTCATCTGGAGAAGATTCTTCCTCCTTTTCAGCAGCCAGGTTCAAAGCATCTAAACCCCCAGCTCCGCCGAATTGTTGTGCCAATTGGCTGAAATCTGGCATTTCACCGTTGGCTCCGCCCATTTGGGCCATCAATTGCTCCAAACCAGCGGCTCCACCGTCCATTCCAGGCATACCTCCCATGCCACCCATTCCAGGCATTCCAGGCATTCCAGGCATTCCACCCATACCTGGCATTCCACCCATTCCTGGCATACCTCCCATGCCGCTAAGACCTTCCAACCCGTTCAAGTCTTCAGCCTTGGTGTCTTCCTCCTGTTCATCCTCATCGACCCATTTGTCAAAGTCGGTCTTGATATAGTACAACTTCAACTTCTCCTTGATCAACCTTGGCCAGTACTCTTCCATTAACTCTTTCTTTCTCAAGATGAAGAAGACATTGGAGCCAGTGGAAGTGTACTTGGAGTTCTCGACGTCGATCTCCTTGTAGAACTCGAGGTTCAACAGATACTTCTTGTCTCCAGCTTTGGCACTGTAACTCAACGACTCAGGTTTCAAGTCGATCTTGACATCCTCGGTGTCCAACGACTTGATGGTGAGATACACCACGTTCTTCTCAGCGTCTTTGGCGTTCGATCTCTGGGCCCACAACACTTCAGGTACAATTGACATGGTGGTTTTATTATGTGTTTAAATATAACAAGCCCTTCGAAGGCGTCGATCCAATTTTTTTTTCTAGTTGAAAAATCTCGAACTGGGGCTGTAGATGCAATTGGTGATCCGGATGGAGTTGGCTCTGCATTTCTCCATTTGACTTCCAATTGCACTGCGCGGACCACCACCACCGTGACCAGGGCTGTGAGAAAATCGTTTTTTTTTCATCAATTACATCATTTAGAAACAGATGCTAAGATCGTCAACCTCGGTTCTCGGATCATATGCCTCGGATCTCGGATTGCTCGTTTAACGGAGATAGAGATATAAAAGGGGTGGGATGGAGCATCTTGAACAGATGGGGGAGGTCGTTAGAAGGTGTTTGACTGCTGAAGAACAATTGAACAACAAGTGTAACAGCAGGTTTACTGGTGGACGATCAGACTACTTGGAGATAGACAATAGATAAGATGAAAGTATATTTGATTACCGGTGCTAATAGAGGGATTGGGTTCAGTATGGTGAAGCAATTGGCTTCTACCCCAGACACGAGAGTCATTGCAACTGTCAGAGACTTGAAGAAAGCTGACGCTTTAAAAGCATTGCCTGGATCTGTTGATATTGTCGAGCTCGATGTTTCAAGTGAGCAAAGTATCAATTCCTTAGCGGGTAAATTGGATCTGTTGAATTTGGACGGTATCGACTACTTTGTTGGTAATGCAGGTATCAGTGGTGATATAAGGCCCACTATTGAGTTCCCGTACAACGATTATTTGAACACTTTCAAGACCAATGTCTTGGGTAACATCTTCATCTTCAAGCTGATCTACCCATTGATGTTGAAGAAACAATCCAGGAAAGTAATCTTCATCTCCAGTATCGCTGGTCGTATCACAGAATTCGTCGGTATGCCATTAGCTGCCTACGGCTTGTCCAAAGTCTCGGTTAACATGCTGACCAAATTCTTGACCTTGGACCATCAGGCTGAAAATTTCATCTTCCTCCCAGTTCACCCAGGTGTTGTAGACACCGATATGATGCATCATCCAGACATCTCGGACGAGATAAGAGCCCTGGCCAACATGATCACTCCAGAATTCTCAGCCTCCTCGGTCTTGAAACTCTTCGAAACTCTGACTCCAGAGATGTCCGGTAAATTCTTCAGTTACACTGGTGAGGAATTGTCTTATTGAGTTATCTTATAGACGCTACAGGCAGTAGACATAAAGATTTTTTTATAATTCTCCAAACAGTAGTATCGTGATATATTTCTTCAATCCCTGTTTTCCTCCAACAAAATGGTTTTGTGGTCTAGTTGGTTATGGCATCTGCTTAACACGCAGAACGTCCCCAGTTCGATCCTGGGCAAAATCATTTGTTTTTTTTTTTTTAAACCCCTTATATATACCTTATTTTTTTACCCAACTATTGCATGATATTCAGAGGTGAGAGACACTTACAAGTAATAAAGAAGGCAAGGCACTTCATTAAATTAGTTATTATTCTGTAGTAATATACAAAGTTTTTCAACATTTTTTTCAAAACTCGAGAGATCGAAAATCATTAGATTCTTCAAGAACTTTTCATTGGGGAAGCTTGACTTTATCCTCTGCAAAGACTTCAAATCAGATGGATCAAGATCCACAGATACTCTCTTCTTTGCAAAATTAACATTTACATTCAACGTGAAATTGTTCACCACTATTCTGTAATGATTCAAATCGATGAGAGCGGTATTGAAATCCAAGCTGGATAGTTTTGAAACAATTGGGTATGTCAACTTCAACAATCTCAAAGTCTTCAACAACCCATAACTCTGCAAGAAATCATCGATCTGTGAATCTAACAAACTGTGTGGGTTTTTCAGATCGAATTCGAACCTCAAAGAATCCTGTGAAATGTCGAGCACGGCTTCAGTTTCGAAATATGAGATCTCGATTTGTGATAAATTGTTAGACAAGATAGAAATGGACTCCTTTGTCAATAAATTCAATATCTTCAACATCTTTGAAAATCTATTCAGTAACTCTAATGATGATTTTAATATCGAAGTTTTCGGGGATTGTGGTTGATTCGAAGATGAAATTATGGATTCAGTGGTTATCTCGGTGTTGGTCGATGAAGGAATACTACCATCGATAAAGGATTTTATTTCGAAAACATCCGTCGCTGGTGAGTAGTCGAGTGTTGTTTTGTGTAAATCCATTGCAGATTCGTCGTGTAATTCGTTGATCTTGAAATTCTTCAACTTACCTATGATCGAGATCTTCAACCCGTTCAAATGGTTCAACTCTACTTTTATGAACAAATTCTCATGGCAGTTTATAATCTTGAACATGCTTGAGTTCTTCACAGAGATAATAGGACCATCGTTTTCTTTGATTTCGAAAGGTAATTTGAACTTCGAGTCCAAAATCTTCAATTTGGCTGAATTGTTCTCCAAATCCTCTGTTATCAATTGTGATAACAATTTCGAACGTGAGGAAGTTGATAATTCTTCCAAAGATTTATAGATGTTCTCGTTTTGTTGGTTCAATTTCAATTCTTCAAACCATTCGATGTTCCACGATCCAAGGAACAACTTGATCTTGGCCACATACCAATTGATATGTAAAGGTGAAGATGTCTCGTCTATTATCAACGAACTTATCAAGAACCAACCTTGAGGCCAGTCACTTCTTCTATAATATTTCAAAGACATCAATTCGTCGTCCAATTTTTGAGGTATAATTTTGGAGACATTGGATATCTTGATGTTGTTCAACAACCAATCTGTCGAGTTCATCAAAGAATTTAAAAGCTCGATGTTTGTCTTCAAGATGATGGACAATATTTGCAAGTGTAATCTTGAAGGGTCGTTGGATAGATAAGCGTTCAACTGAGGTAAAAGTGATGAAAGTAACGGTGTTGGGTTCACAAAATATAGTAGACCTGATAATGGAGAAATGGACAAATTGATGTTTTTAGTGGACGTTAGTTGTATGATGAGTGACAAAGTAGGAGATGATGCAGATGAAGGTTTCAATTGTATGGACTGTGGTGAGATTTGTGATATTTGTTGGTATAACAGTTGGATCTTTAAGTTGACATGTTTCTCCAAGATGCTGTTGAGAACGTTTTCGATGTTGAGTTCATCCGATTTCAAATCGAAATCCTCGATTATTTCACAAACTTCGTTATCCTTCACCCATTTCAATTGGATCGATGTTTGATTCGAGATTGAGATCTCGACGTAGGATGAAATTTTCCGTTTTTTATTCGGCTGTTGTTGTAATTTGAGCCAGTAATTTATTATGATCAAATTCTTATCAGCGGAATAAGTGTGGCTTATCTGCGATTTCCAGTAACTCATTCTAATCGAGATCAACTGGCGATGTAAAAGGAACAATTTATAGTTGAGAGTGTAATTTGTCAAGATCTTATTCAACTCGGTCAAGCCACCGTTCAGATTTGTTCTATTATTGGACAAGATTTGATTTGCTATGGTTTCTAGTCTGTGGTGACTCTTGTAAAGACAGGTTTCCTGGTCGTAAAGGATCGAGTTATCTTTGAATTTGAAGTTGAATTTGAAATCGATGAGAAAGAATTGGGAATGATCGTTGGAATCATCCGCCAATGAGAGACAGCATTGGAAATTCTTTTCCACGTTGAAATATACGCGACCGTCTTTGATCTGGTATTGATAAAAATTGAGCGGGAGTTCGTCCAATAGACTCAACCTTAACGCCAAGGTGATATTTAAATTTTTCAACGTTTTCAAGATCGTTTGAGATGATAGTTTTGGTCTTGGGAGGAAGTTGTATGAAGGTAATTGTGGTCTGCCACTGAGTAACACTTCGAGGGATGTTGTTAAATCTGGGTTTGGTAGTTTGGCGCTTGTCAAGGAGAGGTTGAGGTTTTTCAACCCAAAGATGGAATGTAACGATACTTGTTCGATGGTGAGCCTGAGCCAGTTCAAGAGATCGATCAATTTTGTAAACTGTACAGAGTTCACCGACCACTTGTTTAGCACGTATAATCTGATGAAATTCTCACGGAGCTTCACAAGAAGTAGAAGTAAGTTCCTCTTCTTCTCGATATCAGGGACCGATTGGGATTGTAACGTCTGCAAGAGCTCTGCTAATTCCTTGTAAGCATCCTCGGAATAGTTCTTGAGGATATGCGACAACGGGATGATATTTGCCGTTATATGAGGGATCACAGGAGCCTCATTGGATACCTTGTTCGACATGTCAATCCATTTACAGTGGGTTGTTTTTACTAATGATGCTTGTGATGTGGTTTTCTCTTTTTCGAGGATGGGCGTATTGGGTGTGCACGACTTTTGACGTGAAGGGGTGGTGTTGATCGAGTTTGGTGGGAGTAGCGAATCAAATAGAGGGGATTGCCTATTGGACTGGGTGGTCAACTGAAAGTCTGTCGAGGTACTGATGAGCTACTGATGAAGTTTTGGAAGGATTCAATTTGAGCCTGCTTTGTATAACACTGTCACCGAGTGATTGACCATAGTACATCTTGTAAGAGTATCTGAACTGGGCACTGACGTGGAGCGTAATACAACTTACTGCTTAACAAATGTATTTCTAAAAGTGAGTCTGAAGAAGAATTTAAAGAACCACTTGATAACTGAAATAAAATCACAGGAATCACACCTATTTATAAGAAAATAAAAGCTATTCGTCAAATTCACCCCCTTTTATCACTTTGTTCCTTTTGCGTCATGCAAAAGTCGTGTACATTATACTAATTTACATCTAGTCAAATAGAGATGAGTTTAGCGATGTCTTGATGCTCTGAAGAGATGAGAGAATGATGATGATTTATGGCATTGATGACAGTGGTGTTCCTGTTTATTTTGCGAGTTTGAAAAAATGGTGTTTATATCTCTTTGGAGAGATTTTTTATGGGCAGTTTGATGTGTAAAAAAAGGGATACAGATAGTTCTACTTTCCACGCTGACTTAGTCTTTATCGATGGCTATTATTACAAATTTAGGCTTCTTATCAGATCTTTATCAACAATAGTGTCAAGTTGAAATTTGATAATTCCGCATAATAGAAGCAGTGAGTGTTTTGTAAGTGATTGTACATTTTCGTAATTTGCTGTTTTATCAGTGAATTTAAACTATGCACAAATTAGACCTTATGATTAAATTAAACAGATTTAAAGCTTTATTAAGAGCTCAGTGTACCTGGTAATTTGTCTTTAGACTCCTCTTCTTACCACTCTATTTTCTTTGTAAAAATTTTCATTCTCTTTAATTATGATTTGACATGTCCTGCTAGCATCTATATAATTATTATACTGGTGAGAAGTTCAAATCTGTATCACTAAATTCAAAACAGCATAACTAGAAACTTAACATACAGAGACAATTACAACAGACAGGTAAACAAATAGAATAAATAAATAAATAGATAAATAATAATAAATAAATAGTTAAATAAAGGTAAATAAGGTGATAAATAATAAGGTGAGAGTGTCCTGAGAGTAGTGAGAAACTTGATCGCTGATTAATCGCCCATCAGCCGATTCGCTGTGTGTAAAGTTTTGAGCTTATCCGATAACTACACCACAACAGGACCAAGAAAGAGATACAACTATTGGACCGCATCACCTACTCCACCAGATAAACAGACCAGAGCCAGAAATCATGCATCACTAGGAACCATCGTCTCGTTACGAGGAGGTATGTTTCTATCATGCTTAGTTCCTCCTGGTCTTGAAGGAGGAATAATCGGGTCCGGATGTTCAAACTCTTGTAACATCCGTTCCAGTTCTTTCAACACTATGTTCAACTGGTTCGGGTCCTCGATGTCCCGGTTGGCTTCGAACATCCGACGGATCTCCACGCATTTGTTCCGGTAATGATCGTGGCGGTTGATCCAGTCCCGAGCACTGCGAAGACCTCGACGGTACATGGAACTCACCAATTTGGTGTTGGCTTCAGTGAATGGCATCATTGCTATATCCGATGGTTGTATCAATTCACTTCAATAGACACTACTATAGCTACTTTCTCCAGTGGAACAGTCCTTACAAAAAAGCTCCGATACTGTGTTCACAATCCTTTATCAACCTCTCGGTTTTTAATTGATGATTTTTCGATCCACTTTCCCGTATAATTACGCCCAACTATTCAAATCACGTCTAATTGATGATTTATTTGATGCATATGAAATAATTTTTTTTTTTTTTTTTTCAATATCCGAGGCCGACTTAGATCTCTTACTAACTAAAGATCAATTAATAATAAGATCACTAAAGGGCCCAAAGAGACAGCGATGAAGGCTGTTTTCAAGAGAATCTCATCGCCCTTGAGCGCCAGTGAGTCTCGGTCTACTGAATCACGGACAGAGAACCGTGTTGGGAGTGATGAAGATGAAGAGTCCAGTGAGGACAGTATCGGCCTGTATCACGGCGACGACCAACCACCACACACTCTCCACCGTAAGATGTCGATGAGCGATGCCAATTCACTTATCGGAGGAGCCTCCGTGCACCGGGAACCTAACTTCACCTTCCCGAAGGTGTCTATCGACAAGGCCCATAAGATCTTCTCTTTCCAATTGCCTTTTGGCGGAGGTATATCCTTCCCGAGGCGTGTTCGGATCCCTTTTATATCGCCACCGAACAGCCCTGAGTTGGACGAAGAGCTTCGGTTGAAGTTGGAGCGGAATGAGTCCATTTCCACCATAGAGGAGCTGAAGATCTTTGCCCATTTCAAAGGTGTAGACAACTCTCGTCTCAGAGCTTTTAAAAGAGCCATCACCCCCTCCATCACGCAGGATTTCATGAAGATGGCTGGTAAGAGACCGGATTATGAAACCATCTACGACGAATTGGAGGGAGACTTGGTGATCTTGGGCGGTTACAGAGGTAGTATCTTGCGTGATTGTAACACCAAGAAACGTGTTTGGATCCCTATAAAAGCCGGGTTGAATCTCCGTAAAATCGATCTCTACATCGGACCTACTGAACAGGACGAGAAGGATCAAGAGTCGAAGATCAAACCGGACGGAATGCTTACACATGTAGGTCCCGTCGATATAAGTAAAAAATTGATTAAAAAGTTAGCGGCTAATCCTAAGCTAACGGTACACGAGTTTGGTTACGATTGGAGACTCTCAGGTTCTTATAATTCTGACAAATTAGCACAGATGTTACAAAAGATCAAGGACAAGACAGGTAAACCTGCATATGTAATTGCCCACAGTATGGGAGGCTTGATAGCTCATCATGTCATGAATCAGAACCCAGAATTGGTGCGTGGATTGGTCTACGTCGGTGTACCAAGCGAATGTCCAAATGTCTTAGGGCCAATTCGATTCGGAGATGATGTTCTTTTCAGTAATAAGATTCTCACCGCAGAGGTCAACTTCATGATGCGGTCTAGTTTCTTGTTTTTACCTTTAAGTGGAGAGTTGTTTGTCAATAAGAAAACGTTGGAGAAGAAGAATTTGGATTACTTTGACGTGAACAACTGGATCAATTACAATTTGTCACCACTTGTGGGTCTAAACCGATACCAATTCGAGCAAGATTTGAAAGATGGTAAGATCAAATCTTTGGATCTGTATGAAAAGCATGGAGGTACCGTCAACACTTATAATAACATGGACGACCCTGTCATTACGGAAAATTTGACAAATTTCAGAACCTCGTACCTGGACAGTGTCACATACCTAGAGAGAACGTTGAAAGAGACAAAGAAGTTTTTAGAAGAATTGGAGTTCGATCCGACTAAGAGTTACCCACCTTCGACGATGATATACGGTAACACGATCCCATCGTTACGTGGATCGTTGATCAACGATGATGACGATATCAAACTGGGTAATTGGTTCGATTTCTTCTACGGGCCAGGCGACGGAGTTGTCAACCAACACTGGATTATGCCTGAGAAAAGAGGTTTCCCAGTTGTCGCCAAATTTGCCAGCACGATGGGACATGTGCTGTTGATGACAGATCACGACGCTGTGGGGAAACTGTTGAGATCAATTTTGAATGCCGAGAACGGCATCTTGCGTAGAGCAAGTACACTGTAAATATTCAAGAGATCATATTCACTGATGATGCAAATGATGACACACCTAATTTAGACACTTGGCTACATGAGGACATTCTTAATATTATTACCGTTCAAGTATAGATTTTGCATAGAGAGGAAATTGTGAGTTCCACTCAAGTCATCGAAATATACTAAGCTTAGCAGAGAACAAGTAGGTTATGAGATCGTAACTTCGTTATTATACATTACAGGTGGGTTTATATCTAATCTGGATATTGAAGATACCAGCCAGCTGATATCACAACCAATTGATATTTGATCAGATATCTTCAGCTGATATCATATCTAGCTGACATAATATCTAGCTGATATCATATCTAACTAATATCTTATCGAGATATCTTATCAAAATAATATCTTATCAGAAACAGGATTCAGATCAGCTTCATTCTACAATATACCCCTACTCTCCCTGATCAACATATACCACTTTGATCCAGAGACTACAATGCTGACATTGGACTATGATTTCCCCACTAGAGTCTAGCTGTACAGGGTTCAGTTCCAATTCTGCCTCGTCCAATACCACTCCATTCAGTACCTGACAACGAGGACAAATTTTCATGAACTTCCCTTCCTCATAGTCGAACTCGTCCAAATCATACTCGTCCAATCCATTTGGATCTATCTCAGTGACTACTCGACTCAATTCGAGATCGTATTTCTCTCTTTTCAATGGGTCTATCAACGTTTGGTACAGTCTCTGGATCTTGGGTATAAGATCAGACCCATTTCTCACTGTTATTTCACCTTTGTCAGGATGATATTTCAATAGCAAAGCTCTGTATTGTTGTTTGATTTCATCCAGTGAGCAATCTCGAGCTATTTGAAGTGTTTCATAGTGGTCCTCCATGTCTTGTGAGTACCTGAAAAATGTCTAAATTTTTCACGTGCCTGAAAAAAAAAAAAAAAATTTTTCACTCATCTCTGCTAGATGTGCTAAGCTTTATAAAGAGAAGATTAGTGAAAAGAGGTGAAAAATTACCATTTAAAAGGGATTTCAGCACTTTGAAAAGAACAAAAGTTGTTGGAATAAGATAGAGAGAGTACCTGTCAATTTTCCAGCTTCACAAACGGAGAACCAAGGGTATTTATATCAGTGACTACAAAAACTCACTAGTGATACCTTTTTTCAGCTATAAAGCATAGTGGTAGGAAAAGACAACCAGAGCCGTTATAAAGACACTTAAAGCTTTATAAGGGGCATAGTGAAGACGACAAAGAAAAAAACAGGGACATTTTAGCATTCCACAACGTAACTTACGATAATGAGTAAACTGACCAGAGTATCAGAGTACAGTGAAGGAGTGGGCAAAGTAGCTGTTGGATCATTCTTCAACGGGTTGGATATCAACTCGGATGTCGACTTCAAGTTATACCAGCACAAAAAAGACTTTGTGATCCATGGAGAGGATCAAGTCTTGGACTACGACGGGGTCACTAATGGTGAAGATCCAATGAAGTACTGTGTAGGTGTCTTTGATCCAGCTCACAAGTCCATACAGTTGTTCGACGACCTGCCCTTGTTGATCTCGAAGATCACATCGAAAAAGAGAAAGCTGTTGCAAGGTCCAAGAGTGAGACAGACCGGTATTAAGAACAACGTGAAGAGAAACTTGCTTGGTGAGACTTTTGGTACCAAGAAGGCTAAGAAACTGATTTCTGATTTGGAGAAGAACAGAATTGACTCTGAGACTTTGGAGTCCAACGAGATCGATATCATTGACTCCTTGAGTAAATCTACCAAATTGCTTCCTACAAGGGAAGAGTTGAACGAGACAGTGGTGGCAGAGAGACCTATCCCTGCTTTCAACGCCGATGCTAAGAACGTGGACGATATCTATCCATTGGACAATGTCATCCCAGCTAGACTCTTCCAGTTCATCAGAGTGGACTCCATGTTGAAACAAGAGCCACTGGTGGTGTTGGAACAATTGCCATACACCAACAACTTTGTCACTACCAAAGTGATGAACCTCAACAAAGATTTGACCAACGACAAGAAACAAAAATACCAGATGGTGTACTATTTGTCTCTCTTGTTGGGTGTTTATAACAACAGACGTTGCAACAACAAACTCAAGTTGAGTGAGCTGTTGAAAGAGCCTTCAGATTTCCTCATCGACAACATCTTGGAGAACTTCACCATCTCAAAGACTGGTAACTTTGGAAGAGCCAAAGACCGTAGTTTTGTCATAGATCCTCACAACGAGGACAAGTTGCTCTCATACATCTTGGTGTTGATCCTCAGGCTCAACAATTACTTGATCGAAATCCCACCTTTGAGTTCAGATCTCAGTTTGAAGCCATCCAAGCTCATCAACTTGTTGAAGAACATCGGATGCCAGATCAAGACAGCCACACAGGTTCAACTGGAGATTTTCGGCATAAATAAAGCTCAACTCTCCACTTACAAGATAGCCAGTTTGAAAGTGCCTTTCAAGATCCCAGAAGTGTCCTCTGGTAGAAGAAGATGAGTTGAAGTGTAGTGAAATAGAAGATAGAGTGTAAAAGTCGTGTAAAGAAATACTGAAAAATTTCGCTAAAAATTTCCTCACTAAAAAATATAGATTTGACTAACTAACTAACTAAGTAACGTTAAGATGTCTGAACAAGAAGTGTAAGTAGCCTTTTGAGCACTATGGAAGCAAACAAACTAACAAGTTAGTGATCTTGAGAATGTCTTGAACGGATTGTCATCGTGCGAAAAGCAGATGGATACACTGGAACGTGAATGTGATATCTATCGCATCAAGAAGACTCGCTCCATCTATGATCAAAGACGCCAATGGACGCAACAAATACCCAAATTCTGGTACATTGTGCTTGCTCAAAATGACGACTTCGTGGAGTACCTCGGCACTGACGACTTGAAGTACTTGGAAGCCTTACAAGACATCTACGTGGAGTGGTTGGTGAAACCAGATGGGTCCAAAAGCGACAGTCCACGTGACTTCCTGATCCATTTCAAATTCGACTCCTTCGACGACTCCACCGAGCTGCAGCAGGTGGTGAAATATTTCGAAAACGTTGAGAAAAACGGTGAAGAGACGTTGGAATCTCGATCTGCAAGTATCACGTGGCCCAAGGAATACGACGAGATCAATCCTGCCAAAATAGGGGATAAAACTTCCAAAGAGGGGAAGCATCTGTACAGAACGGGAATGAAATCCTTCTTTGCATGGTTTAAGTGGACAGGGATAAAACCGGGGAAAGAGTTCAGACAAGGCGAAGAATTACTGAGGTTGATCAGTGATGATATTTTTCCATACGCTGTGAAATATTATACAGAGGCTATGACTAGTATAGCGGATGATGATGAGGAAGAGAGTAGTGAAGAATTGGACTTGAGCGATGACGATGACGAGGAAGAGGAGGTGGAGGAGGTGGAGGAGAAAGAGGAGTCTGTTAAGAGACAGAAGATTTAAATATCGATTAACTGATTGGCTTATAATAATGTATGGAGCTGACAAGATGTAAGAAGAACTTTCAGAGACTTTACTAAAAGCAAATAGAGCAAACAGAGCTAAAAGAGCTAAGAGAGAGAGCTATTCAATCACCTCGGTTCAAACATATTTCATCCATACATAGAAATCAAAACACTATAGACAGTGTTGGAGTAGCAGTTCTTCTGCACTGTTTTCCCCTTTAGGCATTTTGATATTTCCTTAACTACCCTCAAATGACTTTGAAGTCGTATCTCTCAGAAATTCACGAAATAAAAGCCAGCTAATTCCCTCGGACAGTTCCTGAAAGAAGACAATAAGCTTTTCTCTTACAAATATGTTTTCTTCATTGTATACATCTGAGCACGATTACCAACTCAACTATAACAGACAGTGGAAATGTTAATAGTAGCTATATCTATGATTGAACACGATCATCTATAAAATTGTCGTCGTCATCGTCGTCATTGTTCGAGTTCGAGATCAAAGATGCATCGTTGTTCAAGAATTCGTTCTCCTCGTCAAAATCGTCAGAGACAATGTATGCGTCCGAGGTTGTGTTTAAATTAATTCTCTTATTAAATAGTTTCTCGTACAAGTTGACGGAATATTGTTTGGAGATCTTGAAGATGTCGACCAATTTGTCGAGTCCAAACTTGACAATGTACGAGACCTCGTCCTTGACGTTGTAGTTGTCCATGAACTCGAAATTGGCCTCGTCGTCCAACCTGATCGATCCTGATAAGTTCTGGTAGTAGTTGAAAAGAATGTATCCCACAAATGTGCAACTCAACACTATAAGTACGGTCAAGAGCACTTTACCAGTGTTTCTGTGTCTAGAGTTGAAACTGTCTTTTTGTCCTGGACATGGTCTCATTTCACTCTGATCAAGTGTTAACCCCCCAGCGCATGTAGATAGTTGTAATTTTCTGTAACCGGTAGGAATACTGTACTCGATCAACCTTGGATCGTCTTGACATTGCAAAGAATGGTCAGGTGGACTGAAACCTGGGATTAATCTACAGATTCCCTCACTATCACGATAGTAATTGAAATCACATTCGAAGTCTTGTTTGGAACAGGAACAGTTTCTGACAATCTGGAAGTCGTTGTAGAGCTTATTACCAATGAAGCAGTCTCTTCCAGGAATCTTTCTGTAGTATTCCAGCTGGTGTCCAAAGAGACAATTGTCAGGTTGGAAAGGATGCTTTGGAGTCCACATTTCGAAATCGTCAACGTCTGGGTGTCTCAAATCTAAAGAACATTGTCTAGTGTAGTAGTTAGAGAAATCGATCTGATAAACTCTGGTCTTGTCACCTCCATGTAAAGGCAGTCTGGTGAATAGTAAGAACTTTCTAGAGTTATCACTTGGTACCGTCAGTATATCTAAGACTTGGACCTTGTCCTCGTTGAACTTGAATTCGTGCCAATTATCACCTTCATCCATGGAGTAATAAATGATGTTGGTGTTCTCCTTCTCGTTGACAAGCACGATGATACTACCTTGATCACCGTATTCCCACATATAGACACCTTTTTTGATCTCTTTCCAAGTGACACCTCCATCACGAGTGAAGAAGGTGTTGGAATCGTAGTAGTTGGCCAAAGTTTCACCTACATTACCTACTCCGATCATCATCCCGATCAGAGACCCTGAAGACAAGGTATCACGAGGATCTGAACGTTCACTGAACCCGTGTAAATTCAAAGAACATTGTGCAAGAGATTTACCGTCGCATGAATACTTCTCTTTGTTAGAATCTATCACTGGAGGGTTCAAATACTCCCAATGGGCTCCATCGTTGTAAGTGATCATGGATTTCAACTGCTTCTTAGCCCCAAGCCTCGAGTCTTTCCAATTGACCACTGAGTTGACGATCATAATACCTTCTAACCCCTCCATTTGCTCGAAATCGACATATCCAGCAGTGTTTCTGTTGATATGGTCGATCAGAGTGACGAAATCCTGGCCATCAGCGTTAGACTTTAGTATAGATCCATACTCGGTCCCTGCCCTATCGTTGGTGGTCAAATGTAAGAGAACCGCCTTGGTGATACCTGACAAAATCGTATAAGATTGTTGTCTCTTGACGCTGTAGTCCAATGGGAAGTAAGAATCTACCCAGTCTCTACCGTTCAAAGAGACATGTGCTTTCAACTCGTCGTTCTCATGGGTAGCTGCGATCAAGAATTGATCTGACTGAGTGAATCCAACGATATTTTGCAAAACCACTGTCTTGGTTTGAAAGAAATCGGTAGAGTACAGTAATTCACTGACAAAATCGTTGGACTCAGTAGCTGGTCTCTCACAGAGAATGAAGTTCGGGTGAGTTCTCTTCTGCAAATTGCCCAAGAACTGACACTGGTTGACATTCTCCTGTAAAATCGACCAACGTTTACCGTAGGCACGTGACACGTACAGGACGTTCCTACAAGTCATCGACGAGTCACATCCAGTTTCTCCGACCCAGATGAGCCACAGGGGTCTCAAAGGGTGGAAGTACAACGATCTCTCCAGCCCTGGAATCTGTTGCACTGGAGTTCTAAAAGATTTCCAGTCGTATCCACGGTTCTGCGAGTAAATAACCTTCGAGTGTGAAGCGATCAAATAGATATCATCATTATTAAATTCGTTCAATTGAATTTGCAAAATCTCTTCATCTGGTGAGATCCTCTCCCAAGTAGAACCTTGGTCATGGGTCAAGTACACTTTATTGTGGTCTGTGAGCACGACAATGGTCTCATCGGAGGTCATCTTATTGGAATCACGGTTTAAGTAGATATAGTTTTTAACTTTCCCGTCGAAAGTGTAAATTTCAGTACGGATCTTCCCATCGGAAAGGCCGTCCTGAGAATCACCACTACCTTCTTGTTCTTCATCTGGATTTGTGTCCTGTTCCTCGTCATCGTTTTCTGAAATTTCAACCACCTCTGCTCTTTTCGGGGTTTGATGCACGGGGATAACTCCGGTGCTGGTACTGTTATCACTCAGAGACCCAACAACCAGCTCGATACATAAAAACGCCACAAGCAACTTCCCACTCCAACGCATCGTGTCGATGAGAACTTCAATCTGCCTTTGTCTGAAACTTCAAAATTTTTTAACGATCTCCAGATGTATTTAAACAAAAAAACCCCCACGGCTGCAGATGCTCTGCATTTCCCTATAGTTAAAAAGTTGATCCGCGCACACATTTTGAGAAAAACCGAAATCTCCAAATTTCTGTTACCGATTTTCCAGAGCAGATTACGAATAAATTGGGGGTGCTCATTTAGTGTGATGATGTGAAGCGATGGTGTGAAGTGGTCATGATAGGGAGTGATTCAAGTGAATTGGTGGCATTTTCGTAGCTATCTGTGATGGCTCGATCAGTTGACTAAGAATTTGTCGATCTGGTTTTATTTGTGTTGAAATTGCAGTAGTTCCAGTATTACATCGACTCGATGACTTGACTCGATGACTTAATAGATTATATCGTATTCGATATGAAACTTGATGAGCATTGCATTTTTTCAAATTTTCACCAAATGTGAAAGATCAGCATGCAACAATCCAGTCTTTATACATGTCACATGGTTGCATATTTTAGGTGAAAAAATCTAGCACAGCTGCAGCTCATCAGCTCTGGTCTCATTATCTGATGCCATCTAACAGTAATTCATAATCCTTACCAGGTACAAAAACTTTTATCTATAATTATTTGACCCACAATAGTGCCTTCTGGTGATATCGTTCATAGTGTAGATGAATATAGGCTGATTTGTAGTAATTGCACCAATGGCGCCAAGATCAGAATAGTACAGCCATATTGTTGCGGCAGTAATACAGTGCAATATGGCAAATCAATTGGCATTTGGAGCTAGTTTTTTGATTTGTTCCCAGAGAGCTGTACATCAATTATTGATACGCTGTTCAAACCAAGTTGATTGCTTGTAAAGGTAACTCATTTCAAATATGAAATATCCAAACCCACCACTGTTAATAAACTAACATTGTGAGCGTTGTAATGCTAATCATTTTCTCTCTCTCGATCAGTCTGATAATCAGGTAGCATCTCCTAGCTTCACAATCTCACCGTAAGCATGTACTATGACAAGCTTAGCTATTAAAACAGCTAGTTGTTTGACAATTATAAAATGACATCATCATACTGAACCCCACTGACAGTGATAAAGTGACACTAATCGAGTGCGGTAATGCTTGGTAAGCGCTTCTTGAAACCAGGAAATGCTTCGATTCTCGATCAAAGTATCTACTCAGTTAGTCTAAGCTGATTTCATATTCTTTTATTTTCATTGCAGTTAATGGTTTAGGTGATGACTTGACCTAGTTAGTGTTCAATGTGACTAGCCCTAGTCATTGTAGACACCGTTATAGCAAATAACACCAAATGATAGCAGAATCTCTACACAATTTCTACACATTACTAATGCTACACATCCATCGAATAGCCTTCAATTCACAGTGTTTAAGCTAATCTGTTCAAGTCTAACATATATTATAACAGTAATTAGAGAAGCCATTTAGTTTTTCCTACACTACCAATACCGAAAAGATCTTCAAATACAAAAAGAATTGAACAGTGTTAAAATGGAGCCATAATAACTCTAAAGTATTGTAGTATGTAGAATCGTAGAATCGTTAGAGTACTTAACAAGAAGTGTCGACAACGTATCTACCCAAGATCTTACCTTGTTCCATCAACTCGTAGATCTCTGGCAAGGTGGACAAACCGACAACCTTGATTGGAGATTTGACCATACCTCTTTCGAAGAATTCCAAAGCTTCTCTGGTGTCAGCTCTGTTACCGACGTAAGAACCCTTGATCTTGATAGATTTGACAACGTGGTCAAAGACAGAGGATTTGCAGACGGCACCAGCTGGCATACCGACAAGGACAACGGTACCGGTTGGTCTGACAAAGTTACAAGAGTTGGAGATGGCCAGCTCGGAGACGGAGACGTTGACAACACCGTGTGGACCACCGTTGGTCAGGGCAATGATGTCCAGGTTGAGGTCCTTGGATTTGGTGAAATCGACAAATACCTCACCACCCAAAGATTTGAACAACTCTTCTTTACCTGGTCCACCGTCGATACCCAAGACTCTGTAACCCATAGCCTTAGCGTATTGGACAGCAAGGGAACCCAAACCACCAGCAGCACCACTGATAGCGACCCATTGGCCAGCCTTCAATTCAGCGGTCTTCAAAGCCTTGTAGACAGTGATACCGGCACACAAGATTGGGGCAACTTCAGCCAAGTCGGTACCTGGGGTCAATTTGGCAGCTTGAATAGCGTCAGCGGTAGCGTATTGTTGGAAAGAACCGTCATGGGTGTAACCGGACAAATCAGCGTCTGGACAGTTGGACTCGTTACCTTCTTGACAGAATTCACAGGTCATACAAGAACCGTTCAACCATTTGATACCGGCCAAATCTCCAATTTCAAAGTTCTTGACAGATTCACCTTTGGCAACAACGACACCGGCACCTTCGTGACCACCGACCAATGGCAACTTAACTGGCAAAGGCCAGTCACCTTTCCAGGCGTGTAAATCGGTGTGACAGACACCGGAGTATTTAACGTTGATCAAGATCTCGTTAGGTTTTGGAGTTGGAACTGGAATGTCCTTGTATTCCAATGGTCCACCATTTTCGTAGAAAATAACACCCTTTTGCATGGTTGGGACTGTGGATTGGAGTCTGAGGAATTGTCTCAGAACTGAGCTTCTCGATAATTTGGTGGCTGACAACATCTTGACTTTAGGTAATGCTCGTGCTACTTGATTGACAAGACTCCAGAATTCAACTGGATTGGGATCTGCTTAAATATCGACACCCGGTTCAACGTCGTCCAGTCGGTCCCCGGAATATCTTCCACCGGGGAGGTCATCTGCGCATCTCGCAAAAGTACACCCGGTGTTCGGGCTTGTTACGCGAGAAAACAGGGTTCGGATTATCTCTTCGCTGCACTACTTTTTTTCGGGGGCCCCACTTTGCTCCGACCTCAGCTAGTTGCATGGAGTTGATCCAGTTGGTGGTCCGCCTCACTTCAGTTGGTTGTCCCGCTCTCGAGGTAGCTCCATCAAATCTCGCAATAGAATCAGCTCATGAAATTGTAAAGAAATTTTAACGAATGATCTTTTCACACAGGGTGTAATATAGCAGTGAGTGGGTACCCCACTCGAGCCGTGTGAATTTCTCTTACACGAAAGCCGTTGAGATGCTAAAAGGTGGTCAGTGGGGTATTGAAGATATTTACAGAGGAAGTTCTTGCACCGCACTACAAACTACGACAATCTGCATTCAAAGTGTATCAGAAACCCAATATTCCCTCCAAGGTAGGTTACAACTCCATCACGGGAATGTACACCAATATGTGCGGCTGGGTCTTCTACGGAAAAAATGGTAGATTAAACTCCGGGTCGCAATTGACTCCGCGGGGCGGATGATGGGGTGTAAAGTTGTTCCGTGTCTCCAGGTTTTGTGTGAGGCTGCACGAACCAATCACAGCCCGCACAAATCGAGATGAAACGAGTCGAGGTTGTCAAAAAAGCGAAAATCCGTAAATCGGGCTAGCGACGGAGTTAAGATCGACCGGAATGTTGACCGGTTTGTTCGTACAAGCTTTCGTACTAGTTAACTCAGTGGCTAGTGACTTTGTGTAGTCGGTTCTTTAGTGCGATTAGTTCCTTGTATTGGGGGTTTCGATAAATTGATCTTGTGACACTATCAAATAAATTCTTTGTTTAAAATAATTCAAACTATTAGATGATCTAACTGGAGCTCAATAGGTTGAGCTTCAGTAGTTGACCATATCTTACAGGCTTCTAGGTCGGATCTTATGCACTGAGTGTCTTGGGGCTTGTTTGAATTTAGAATACTTAATCACTGGATTTCTGATCTTCTTACTGATATTTCACTGATCTATTTACTGGTATATTCTCGAGCTGCCGACAGTTCTCTTCTTCTCTCAAGTTACAAGTATACAAATCTATTGACACTTTTGTGCCTTGACCTGACTGACATGATCAACATGCTTATTTATTGATACCACAATCACAAGTTAAACTTATTGTTAAGCCAATTCAAATGCTTATGGAGCATCAATTATGTATTGATCTCTATGAGTCGACCCTTAGCACTATATCCATCCTGTTGACCTTTGATGTCCATCTATCCATTCGTGCCATCCACTCTGTGAATACTGTCACAAAAAACAGCTTGCCCCTCCGGCAATCATTACCCTCAACTGTCAAAATACCCCTCTTTTTACGTACAAACTAAACTTTATTTTTGCATCTGTTTCATCGGAATTGTTGTTCTGCATCTCTATAAACTTTATTGTGATGTCATCGATCAGTATGTTCAAACTCTATTCACGATACATCTTTGTTTCGGTCTATTGATTGATCGAATACCTGATTGTACTGATGACTTGCTATATATAAAGGAGGACCCTTGTCCAATTTCACTTGACAGAAGTTCTCTGTTTTGAAAGCAATTGAGTTTCATTTGTTGCTCTATCTCGATTAACTAATCTTCGAATTACCCGATTAGTTAGTTACTTAGCGATTGCGTCATAGTTATTTGACGATAGACATCATCATTTAATAGCTGGCTCACTCAACCAACCAATCCACTTGCTTACTCATTAACTGAGTTCTCTCATCAGTTTGGAGATCAAGTTTACTTGCAGCTAGACATCACCTATTAGTTGGTCAGCTTATTAACTAGTTAGTCAACTAATTGAACCCTCACCAAATTTCCTTATTCAAAGCTAATCAACAGACATCAAACCGCTGGCTCTGTCAATTCAGCCCCTTTTGTCATCGATAACCTGGCTATCCAATCACGCTCCTCCATTTCAAGCTCACGGGACCAATTTGATGCCCTTCACCTCAACGCTCCCCCTCTCCTCAACCCCCCATCAAAATTCGTAATCTGCTCATGCTGCTTCTTGGCTTCTTGCTGCTGCAAAAATATTTTAAGGGGTAAAGAAGCGAAGGAAAAAAATCGAAACTATAAAAAAAGGTAACGCAACATTTCTTGGAGGAGATTAATATTTTCACTTGATTTCGCTTCATTAAAACTGAAGTTGAACTAGTTTTCAAGACAATCAAGATGATTGCTAGTAAGCATCATGACGAGCTCGACATCTTTGAGAGATCTGTCGACCACTCATTCTTCACTCCAGTGATGGAGTCGCAAACCGTTTTCGACAGCCCCAACGGCTCTCTTGTGCGGTTCAACACTCACCCGCTGGTTGGTAACTTGTCCTCCTCGAGCCTTTCGAGGCATGTCTTGGAGGACTTGGTACCTCCTTGTCTCGATGCCGCCTCGGAGATATTCACCAACGATGACATAAACCTCGACAAGGTGGCCGTCTTGAGCAAACCCCTTAATATTCTAAGACGCTATTCGTCAGGCTTGATCCTGCCAAACAACAACTGGTCTAATCCACAGTCACCTATCACGAATTCAGGATCAGCTAGTACTACCTCTGTGGTGCCACTTCAACGTCGGAACACCTCTATAAGCAGAAGGCTTAGTGAGATTTATTTCAACACAAATTTCTCTAATGCAGGCTCAAGTTCAGTGTCGAACGTTGGCTCTCCAGGAGGCTCGAGGAAAAACCAGGAGGAAATTGTGCCATTTTATTCTTACTATGACATGATTGAATCTGAAAACATCGAAGAGTCAAGAAGGGGCTCTTTGGCTACATTTGTAAACGAGTCCATTCTCGATGATTTCATCTCGGGTGTCGAAGATAACGACATTGAAGTTGTGGAGAACGATTACGATTTACTCGATGATGAAGAACCTTTAAGTGTTTGTTCGATGGGTGAATTGTTGAAATCTAAAAGTTGTGAATTAAGAGCAGGCGGTGGTGGTGGCCGGTACGGGTTATAAAAGGTTTAATTAAGAGTTCGGGTTTTGTTAGTTACTGGGGTGTCGCTAAAAAAGGGTTTTTATTTTTAATTTATTTCGAGCAAGAGCAGTTGGCAATTCGTTATGGTATGGTTTACTGTCGACTCCATGGGTTTTTGGAGTTGCATTCAGAGAACTGAACTGATTTTAGAGACTTTACATTAACTTTGTAGCAATTTATCAAGTTTCAAAATTTTGCAAGAACAGTGGTCGCTAAGTAGACTTCCTATTGTAGTAATTACGACATAGAAACAAATTTGGTTTCTCATTTTGTACAGACTTCCTTTTAAAGAAATTTTACTATACCTGCCTTATTTGGCACACGATGAAAAATTATTGAAAATTTTGAAATCAGACAGAAAGGTAACTGTTTAATTGAAGAGAACTGGCGCGAATTCTTGCGATGAGTTCAGATATCTTCTTCAATGCCGATCCCGGGCAGTCAGTTGGTGATTATACCGATACTTTGACGCTCAGGAGTGACACTGAGAGCGTCACAGTGCCCTTTATACCGGAAGATGTCGAGGACTTAAAACCTCACCACCATCAACACTTGGCCAACTTGCCAGCACATGCGTGCTCGTACTGTGGTATCTTCAACCCACACAGTGTGGTGAAGTGTAACACCTGTAACAAATGGTTCTGTAACTCCAAAACAAACGGAGGTCGGTCCCATATCATCACTCATTTGATTCTTTCCCGCCATAACACCGTCTCTTTGCACCAGGATTCAGACCTTGGAGACACAGTCTTGGAATGCTACAACTGTGGCAATAGGAACGTTTTCTTGCTCGGTTTCGTATCCGCTAAGCAAGAGACCGTGGTGGTGATATTATGCCGGATGCCCTGTGCTCAGTCCAAAGATAGTAATTGGGACACCGACCAATGGCAGCCTTTGATCGAGGACAAGCAGTTGCTCTCCTGGGTTGCCTCAGTGCCGGACGAGCAAGAACAGTTGTCCGCCCGTGCGGTGACCTCTCAGCAAATTATCAAATTGGAGAGTCAATGGAGAATTGACAAAGATGTCACCATCGACGATATCGATGGTCTCGGCGGTAGAGTTGAAGCTGAGGACGAGATCTTACCCATTTTGATGAGATACAACGACGCTTACCAGTATCAGAGATCTTTCGGTCCCTTGGTGAAGGCTGAAGCTGACTTTGATAAAATGATGAAAGAGAGTCAGATGATGGAGTCGATCTCTGTGAAATGGGCTCTAGGTTTGAATAGAAAGCATTTACTGAGCTTTGTGTTGACTAGCTTCGAAAGTAGCGGCTTAAAAGTGGGTGTTGGAGATGAAATCATCTTGAGATGTAATCCTATCAACGACGTGCCCTGGAGCGGCTCAGGTTATATCATCAAACTTCCAAATGCACACCAAGAAGGGTTCACTCTTGAGTTGACTTCCGATAGAAAAAACAAACCCCCAACTGATATCACCACCGGTTACACTGTGGAGTTTGTTTGGAAGGGAACAGCGTACGACAGAATGCAAGCGCTGTTGAAAGACTTTGCCGTAAAAGAATCCAGTGTCAGCAGTTACATCTACCATAAATTATTGGGCCATGATGTGAAACCAGTTGAGTTCGACGTTGAGATGCCTGAGAACGTTGATGTCCCAGGGTTCACAAAGTTAAATGCTTCACAGGCCAACGCTGTCAGATCAGTTTTACAGAGACCTTTATCTTTGATCCAAGGCCCTCCAGGTACTGGTAAAACCGTCACTTCTCTGACCATCATCTACCATCTTTCCAAGATCAACAAGCAGAAGATCTTGGTATGTGCTCCCTCCAACGTGGCTGTCGATCATCTTACCGAGAAGTTGAATTCGTTGAACTTGAAAGTGTTGAGATTAGTTGCAAAAGCTCGTGAAGATGTAGAGACCAATTCTTCGTACCTTGCAATGCACTCCATACTCAAAGACCAAGCCAAAGGTCCTTTGAAGAAGTTGATCAAGTTGAAAGAGGAAGTGGGAGAGTTATCAGCTTCAGATAATGCTCAGTACTTCAAGTTGTTGAAGAAACAGGAGAAGAAACTCTTGGAAGAGGCAGACATTGTGTGTACTACTTGTGTCGGTGCTGGTGATAAAAGACTCTCGAAGATCAATTTCAGAACCGTGTTGATCGATGAAATCACCCAGGCCTCTGAGCCAGAGAGTTTGATACCGATAGTGAAAGGTGCCAAACAAGTCATCTTGGTTGGTGATCATCAACAGTTGGGACCTGTAGTTTTAGATAAAAAGGCAGCAGATGCAGGATTGAAACAATCTCTTTTCGAAAGGTTGATCGTCTTGGGCCATGTTCCTATAAGATTGGAGGTCCAGTACCGTATGAACCCCTATCTTTCAGAGTTCCCAAGTAATATGTTTTACGAAGGCTCTTTACAGAACGGTGTCACCACTGAGCAAAGAACTCACTACAACTCCACGTTCCCATGGCCCATCCTGGAGATTCCTATGATGTTCTGGTCCAACTATGGTAAAGAAGAGATATCAGGGAACGGAACCTCTTTCTTGAACAGAATTGAGGCCATGAACTGTGAGAAAGTCGTCTCTCTGCTTTTAAGAGATGGTGTACCACCTGAAGAGATAGGTGTGGTCACTCCATACGAAGGCCAGAGAGCTTACATCGTTCAATACATGTTGTTGAACGGTACTCAGAGTAAATCTCTTTACGCCGATGTGGAAGTGGCCTCGGTAGACTCTTTCCAAGGTCGTGAAAAGGACTACATCATTTTCTCCTGTGTTCGTGCCAACGATAAGAACATCATTGGGTTCTTGAGAGACCCAAGAAGATTGAACGTTGCCTTGACAAGAGCAAGGTACGGGCTCGTGATCTTGGGGAGTCCAAAATCTTTGTGCTCTAACCCTCTTTGGAATCATCTTCTGGTACATTTCAGAGAGAAAGGCTGTCTTGTAGAAGGACCTTTGGAGAATTTGCAACTTTGCACCATTCAATTGAGAAGACTTCAGTATAACAATTATGGACCCTCTGTCAAGATGCAAGGTTTGCTGCAGAAAGATTTCGATACTGAGAGTTTGGCTTCTTTTATCCCAGAGAGTGTTGATGGTGATTTCCGGGGCGGTAAGGACTACAACAACGCTAGCTCGTTCAACGGGTTACCACCATTGTTCAACAAGAAACAATGGCCTTCATTACTGCTGTCAGTGGACTCTACTTACGATGAGGAAGGAAATTACGACTACGACAGTGTACATGGGACTTTGAATGGAACAGACGATGATGAATTTTATGACAGTACTAACCAGAGAATTGACTCTAACTTTAGCGATAAGTTGAAACAGTTGGAGGAGTCAAAAATGAAAAATGATTTGAACAACTTGACTCTGTCGTTCTCTCAACAATTGGGATTACGTTAAAGTCTGAATCAATTAATTATTACATAGCTGTTAAATCATTATATGTTATTTTTCTTTCCAAAAAACTTTCTGAAGGGGTTCCTCTTGGACTCGCCCAACTTGAAAGTAGAGGTACTGGCAGATCTGATGATACCATTAGACACTTTTGAATGAGAATTTTTGGCGCTTATTTTCAAGTTTAGCCCCCCATCCTTTATAGATTTGTACTTGGAATGGTCAACCTTGGAGATATCGTCAGACAAGTAGATCTTCTTGTTCAAAGAGTTTACAAAGCAAGTGCTCAAGATTTCATCGGCAAACGAACTCCAATCATGAGTCCTTGGTAATTCCAGACGAGACAAGTAGGACACAAGTTTGTCCGTTTTGATCAATATTAGGTTGGCCTGGTTTTGTAAGTCCTGTAACTTCAAATTGGACTTGACCAAGTCGTCAAAATCATCAGATGACTCTAGCAAGTTTTTGATGAAATTATCAGCCTTGATCAAATTTTGATCATCTATCTCTTCGATGTCAGAGAAGAAATTCTCATCGTGATCTTCGATCGTATGAATTTTGTATAATTGTTCAGATGACAGTGACGAGACTACTGACTTTCTCAAGTTAGGCCTGGTTGCAGAGCTGCTGGAATTCTTTCGAGATTCCAGGCGATGTGCACTGATCAAATTTATCAATTCCACAATCCTCAGATATTTGTCGATCATGTATGGATTGGTTGGCAATTCCTCTGAAATTTCTTTTGGGATGTTCAAAGACGGACGAGTCACGTCGTCACTCAATTCTAAGATCTTTGGTTGGAAATCAAGCTTTCGATCTGTGATTTTATCGAAATATTCCAACATCTTAGTCTCATTGTCCGAGATAAAGCTGTTGAAACTCATGAGATAAGGCTCTTTATGCTCGACAAATGCTGATCTGTTGGCAAGCGATAATAGAATCTTGGTGATCAATGTGAGTGTTCTTTGAACATCACCAGTTTGGTGATTCTTGGTCAAATAAAATAGTTTAGGGTTCAATATCGCTGGACAGAAAAATCTCAAGAAGATGAACAGTGAAAGAGAGTTGAGTGGAGTGATGGTGTCAGTTGGCTCAACGGAGTTCTCGATCTTCAATCTAAACTTGGTCATTTGAGTCTTTATAGGCTTTGGTAAATCATTTGAAGTCTCATTGATCATATTCCAAATCTCTGAGACATAGTTCATCAACTTCTCATTATGATCAGCTAATATTTTCTGTTTCTCCTCCTCATCATCAACTTCGATCATTCTAGGGTCTATCTCGCAATCAAAAGCTTCTAGAGAGACTTTGTTCACAAACTCACCAATTGTCTTTTCCAAATACTCTTGACCTACTCTAAAGTTGAACTTTTCCAAAGATTTCGTGAGCATGGAATTACCTCTAAAAAGGGTGTTGAACATGTTGACAGTCTTATTTGGTTGGTTTCCTTTCATTCTGTTGCTTCTTATAAGTGCATCTACCGGATGAAGTTCATGGTCCATAAGCGCTAAGAGCCATTCATTTTCCTTATCAAGAGTCTGAAAGATATCAACAAACATAATTGAGTACTCTTCGAGTCTTTCCAGAGTGTTTGCCAAAGGTTTGATGAAATCTATAAGTTCTTCAAACGGTACATTGATGATCATCTTTTCGAATATCTTGTACTCTTCCAGAGGAAGAATGAAGTATCTTGTCTGGTTCAAGTTGATCAACATCTTACCTATAGAATAATTGTTAGAGTCGAAGATAGTGAGACGATCAATATCTTTAGCTTTCAAAGGGTCCAACATGTCTGGAGTCACATATAGAGTCCCTATCACTTTGTCAGACTTTTTGTACTCTTCATTGAAAGTTGACTCCTTGATTAATAGCTGAAAATATTGGGTGGAAATCGGAAGATCAAATTTGAAAGTCTCTCTCCAAAACGAGTTGTCTTTGTAAGTTTCCACTATTGAAGTCCTGAACCAGGGAGAATTCCATAGCACCAACTCGGTGTATAGTTTTCTCTTATGGAAAGACTCGGTGTCATCGAACTTAGCTTCCACTATATCCACTTGTACTTTTTGCAAGGTTCTCAATCGTTTAGATTTCAGGAATCTTCGGGTGTCTGCGATGTACTCTCTTTTGGTGAACGAACTCACGGTGACAAACCAGTCTTCCAAATCTATATGCAATGGAAACTCGATTATAATTCTTGTGGTGTTTTGATAATTTATTAGGTCGGTTTTGGTGACGTTACCCTTGGAGGAAGGTACGATGAACTGCTTTGATTGGTCCGGGATTATCTGTAAGGGTTTTATCGAGTTCAAAGATCTCAATTCATTGATGAACCCAAGATATAGTATGTTTGAGTTCTGGAAGATGGAGTGGTCCGGTTGACGAATTTCTGAGTTAAACAAGATCGATACGTTGATGGAGTACAACAAGGACCCATCACTCTCTAAAAGAAGATCTAACATTCCATTTGGCTTCAAATGGCCCATCGCCATGAACCAATCTTCATTTGGGGGGTTACCTGTATTTATTTCCCCATTAGGAAATGGGACGGCAGGGCCCTGCACTATGTTTAAATTTTTCACCTTTGAAGGGATTGGGCCGTACACTTTGAAACGACACACCAAAAGCTCATTCCCATAGGATTTGTCGCTGTCTACAATCGACTTCTCGTAAGTCCACTTCTTTGAAAGACCTTCCGGCTTGAGCTTGGTCCAGATCAAGAGGTTAGATATCAATTTTTCAAATTGGAGTGCATCTCTCAGTTTGAGATATGTCTTATCTAGCGCATCTTTGTACGGTTCAATGGCGATGATCATGGGGTCGTTTGTGGGTACCAATTGGATCATGACCGCTTGCAAGCTGTTGATAATTATATCTGTTGAGTTCGATATCAACTGACCCGATCCGGAAATCGATAAAGAGCTTAAATTCCACACTCCCTGGTTGAACCCGCTATTTTTACACCATTCCAAAGCCAACGACTCCGACAGTGGGATCTCTCCATGGTCGTGGACAATGGACGATCTCAAAGAGTCCAAATTCACCACCTCAGTCATCTTCAATTCCCAATTGATACGTGAAAATTGAGCGTTTTACCGTAAAAGGGTTTTTTTTGACTTTTTTTGTGTATTCGTCCAAACAGTGGTCGAAAAGGGAAGTGAAATGGCCCAATTGGGAAACCGGTGCAGATCGTGAACGAAAAATTACCCCCAAACATCAACTTCACGTGAAGTTCGATGGTTTGAGATACAAAGAGTTGTTGGTCTTGTCAAAAACCATGCAGCCCCATCGTTGTCTAGTAAAATGATAATTGCTATTTAAAAATTTTACATGAGTATGGATTAAAAGGGGAACAATCTATAGTTTGAAAGCGTGAGGAGCTTCACCTTCAGGGCCGATGTATTGGGAGTCTCTCCATGGGCCAACGTCTGATAACAACAATCCTCCTTCAGCCTCGCTGACCTCGGACTTACCACCGAACTTAACTGGCAAGTTTTCAGCTGGGATTTGCTTGAGCAAGTCCGACTTGTACGAGCTACCCAAGATGAAGATTTTCGAGACCGTGACAGGGTCCAAGAATGGCTTGAACAATCTGAAAGCGGTGGAGAACCCGAATGGGGCGTTGATGAGGTAGAACTTACCCATTCTCTCCGGGTAATAGTTCTGACCGATGTTAGAGGCCTCTCTGACGTAACTGAGCACTTGCGAGGCAGCACTGATCGAGATACCTTTCAAATCTAAGATGGTACAAGAGGTTTCGATCAAATGACCGGCTTTTCTCGAACATGCAGGCAATCTATACTTGACGAAGGATTCGTATTCCCATACCAAGTTTCTCAACATGCGTTCCTGTGTGGTGATCTTGTACATTTCCGTGATGTTGACGGAGCCCAACTCCTCGATGTAGACAGGTCTTCCGTCAATGTCTGTCTTGTGGTAGTATTGTGGGTAGTATTTGGCAACGATCGGCTTCTCGTCGTATGTGAACTCGGTCAATATGTTGTCTGTGCCGAACGACTTTCTCCAGTTCTCACAGTTGATGAACATCTCCTTTGCTTTTACAATGTCAAATTTACGAGCACGCAAGAAACGCAACTGTCATCGTTAGTATTGATATCTTCTTCACCAATCACCGAAATTACTCACCAATGAGGCATCATCAAGACGCAATTCGAAACCTTCAGACATCAATTCCTCTCTGAACTTTTGCAATGTGGACTTTTCAGAGTCGGTCAAGTTACCTGTGTATCCGGTGAACTTCGAAGGCGCTGTCACCTGAGGATAAGAAGCACTGTTCTGATGTTAGTATACCGATTCTCTCTGCGTTCACCACTGTTAACTTACAGAATTTCCAGTTCCTGATGCTCATAGTTAGTATATAATTGCTGTTACGGTGCTGTTACACTGGCGGTTCAGCAGGCACTCTTTGAGATGCCCGTACCATTCTCATATCCTCACTCACACTAGCCATGTTCAACTTTTCACTTCAATCCCTCGCTGATCTTCAAAACTCTTGAAATTGCGTATATCAGTTGATACCAAAAGATTGTGTTTCGCTGTTTCTTTCACTCTCTCAGGAGCACAACAAAAATTTTGCCTCTTTTTGAGCTCGCGTGCACGTCCTTTTCACGATGAGGAACGCGTAATTTTTTTTTGTTAATATTATGCGTGTCAACTCAGTGTACTAACAAAGACTTTATCAGCTGGTGAGCTTAGTGAGTAGGGGGAACGAAAGGAGCCGTAAGAGTTGAATCAACTGGTGGAGTGTTCTATTGGAGAAGAGACTTGTTTGGCTTGTTCTAGGGATTCAGAAGGACAGGAGGGAGCTCAAGCTATAGAGGTTAGTAAACTCACCCTAACCAAGCAAACTCCATACTTTAAGAACATCAAGAGTATTTGAACGACTCGAGGTTGTTTCAAGCGTTAAGAAGAAGAGGCACATTCATTTTAGGAGGACTCAATCAATTGAAAGGTCACATTTACCGGATTTAGTACCACTTGTGGAGATAGGAAGCATAGAGGACGAGATCTACAGATCAATTGAAGATACCAATTGCCAACTCGACAACACAAGAACAACTGAAACCTCAAAGCTATCATCTGAGCCATTTTCAGGAAGCCTTTGATAACATTTCCAGAGTTTTCTTAACCATTTACCATCATTTAGACCCATCTGCATCTTGAACCATCCCAGACTCTCTGAACAATCAGTCGTAAAAGCCTGTCAAGAGTCGTACAACAAACAGCATTGATAAAGACCAACAAAATGGAAGAAGTACCGGAAATTCCTCTGTTGAACTTCAAAGATAGCATCTTGGGATGTGTTGGTTCATCTGTAGACAATTTTAACCAACCAAGCTTCTCGGAGTTGTCAGAGTTGAACTTCTCAAGCTCTCTACTCTCGAGTAAAGATCCGACAATCAAACAGAAAGCAGTTTTGCCATATGAAAGGCCATTTACTCTGAAGGAAATCAAAACATCTGATGGACATGTGATACGATTGAAACCAAAGCAGGCGTTTGGAGAAGGCATGACGGAGGTGGATTTCAAAGCAGGAGATGATTGTGGGATCAATATAAACGAGTTGTTGGACAAGATTGAGTATAACGACAACTTGAAAAAGTCCGACGCTGTACTGCTGGCAGTAGATAAAGAGCCAACCATTCCAGGACGAAATGATATCTTATGGGCAGAGAAATGGAGACCACGGACTTTTCTTGAACTTGTAGGGAACGAAAGAACCAATAGATACGCATTGAGGTGGCTTAGACGCTGGTCTAAATGTGTTTTCGGGGAACAAGTGATCTCTGAGAGAAACACCAATGCATTTCCGAACGCTTCACCTTATACTGATCCTTTCGACAGGCCTGAGAAGAGAATTATGCTTATCCATGGACCTCCTGGGATCGGTAAAACTACCGTAGCCCATGTAATTGCTAAACAAGCAGGGTATGAAGTGATGGAAATAAATGCTAGTGATGAAAGAGCTGGTCAGAGAGTCAAAGACAAGATTGTAAACTCATTGGATACCCAAACTTTCAGTGGGAAGCCTGTGGTCTTGATCTGTGATGAAGTCGATGGAAGTACAGATGGTGGCTTCATCAGAGTTTTAGTGGATTTGGTTCAAAATGATCTGAGAGCTACAGCCAAGGTCAATAATAAAAGAGAAGGAATCAATAAGAAAGAGTTCAACAAATCGAAGGCCAAATCAAAGTTGTTGATGAGGCCGATCATCTGTATCTGTAATGATCTCTATGCCTCGTCTTTAGAGAGATTGAGACCGATTTCAGAGATTGTTTCATTCAGAAAGTCAGGTGAGAGAACTGTCCAGGAGAGGTTGAGAGAGATTTGTGATAAAGAAGGGTTAACAATCGACACCAAGGAGATTGCCGACATCGTTGCCTTGACAAACTGTGATATTCGAAGCTGTCTTAACCTTTTGCAATTCAGTGGAGGCTCAGGTAGCAGTGATTCAAGGAGAAAGGACTCTCAAATCAACTGGTTCACGATAGTCAAGGAGATTTTCAAGAGGGAGCCTAAAATTACAAAAAGAGATCAGTATAACCGATTGGAAAAGCTTATCAGTGCTAACAATCATAACGATAGGGTCGTCAATGGTCTTTTCAACTTGTATCACGAAGTGGAATATCAAGATGATCTCTTGTACAAGCCAAACGAGATTGGTGATTGGCTTTTCTTCTTCGATCACCTCAACAAGTCAAGCTTCGAACTCCAGAATTCAGAGTTAGGCTCTTACTGTTCACAGGTCCCTATGAAGTTCTTTCTTTCTTTCAGTGATCCGAACAACAACCATGAAAAGAAATTGAAACCAAGATCAGATTACGAACAGTACGAGATGAGAAGGGCCAATATGGAGTTACAGAGAAGATTTTTAAATCATGTCGATGTGATTCCAAGGTCGAAATTGATCTTGTCCAATCTCTCCACGCAGCTTATTCCATTTATTGTCTTGTTATTAACGCCAGAGATCAATTCACCGAGGTTCAATATCAAACCAAATGACAAGAAGAAAATTGATGATGCGTTATCCATTTTGAAAGAATATGGGTTGACTCTCGAGAGCCGGAAAGATGAATCTTTTGCACAGTCGTTGGATTTGTACCCTGCCATCGATCAAATAACAGCGTTCTCCAACGCTACATCAAAAAAGAGTCTTGCTAAGAAGGCTTCGATATATCCGTTGTTGGTTCAAGAGCTAGAGAAAATCAGAAACCTGAAGAGAAAGCTTTTGGAAGATGAACAGCTGTTGGAAGCTAAGATCAACAAGAAACCAAGAGGCGAAGAGGTACAGAAGAAATTCACAAGTACCTTGGATTATTTTAAGAGTCAATACGATGACATTACCAATGTTGTTCTGCTGAAGAAAGTGGTGAGAGATGAGGAGTCAAGAATCTGGGTTAAATTTCATGAAGGATTTTCCAATGCTGTGAGGAAGAATATTACATGGGATGACTTATGGAACTTCCACATAGAAGCATAGAGGAGAGCATTTACTAAAATAGAGATGAAAAAGTGGTCGTGAGTCAAAACTCAAAATCCAGAAGAGGAAACATGTGTTATAAACAGCGTCAAGCAAAGGTTCAAGCCTCAAGACTAAAGATAAATGTATTTTATTATGAATCACGTAGAGGCTCAGTTTTCAAATGGACTAGAATTATCAGTCAAATTATTCTTCATCAAAGAGAGTGAAGAGAGTGCTTGCAATAAATGTTACAGAGTTGCGTGAACATTCTGGATGGGCAGACTTGGGCGTAAGATCAGATGTCTGATATGCTTTTCTCGTGGTCCAGTAATTTTCTTAAGCTCTGGTTCTGTTGAAATATATGCAGAACAACGTTAGAAATGACGTGAATCAAATTGCAATCAAACTGACAAGGTAGTGTACATGAATACAATAATAGTAGTGCATGTAATAACAAAAAAATATGAGATACGTAAAATATGTGAGATATATGACAAATAAACGTGAACTAACACTCAAGAATTGATGATATGCAAAATTATCTGGATCGTTTTGATGTGAAATATCTCCTGTATTTGTAACATCTCTGAGGTTGCAACATTCTTCATTCTGAACATACATAATTTTTGTTATCTCATGCACTACGTTCATGTACGCCCCTTTTTAAGCCTGTTTTGAATTTGATTCAAATCATTCCGAACATTGTTTTGAGCCTGCCTCCATGAGAGGAGTCATCTCAAAAGGATCCTAAGAATATAGAAGAAGCACTGTCTCCCTAAAAACACAATAAAGGAATAGAGAGGTAGAAAATGTATATATAAAATATATATGTTAAAATTGAAAATGGAGTAGATTTGATGGAAGAAAAGAAACACTTTGACATTTATAGGAAGATATCAACTGACAGGCAAGCATGACCTATCAATAAAGAGCTGGCGTCAGTCAATTTTTTGAAGAAAGCTATTTCTAGAAATTTAAAGAGGTCGATTACAGCATGTTCTAAACCACCATTTTGATCGCATGGCCATAATTGTGAAATTGCTGGCGAACTTAGATCTTATACCCTTGAGAGAGGGCACCCTGTGGAACTAATTGATGGATCACTTTGCTAAAGAGAGTTTGTTTTTGAAAGAGATTCAAACAGGGCGAGCTGAGCTGACTGAGGCAGCTAGCATTCGGCAAGGCTAACACTCCATTAACTCACATTATTGATCGAGATTATTGAACACCAGTCTAGGGTAGACTCAGGAGTACAGCTGAAGATAGAGGGTTGAAATAGGCAACTTTTTGAAAAGCTGAAACCGCGAAAGATTTCATTTTAACGGTATCACAGAGTAGCCAATTCATGAAAGTGACTGCCCAGGTGTGAAAAGAGTTTCCCAACTGGAAACTCAGACTCTTGAGCCGGCACCCAGTTTACGATCTGGGTTTCTTCAGACTGTATGTCGTATGGCATTCATGAGAGAAACATATGTATGTCAAATCACACATATTAATTTCAAAAAGGTAGTGTATATAACCGAAAAGATTTTCAATCAGTCGTGTCTCAACTCTCAAAAATAAAAGATGAGAAAAACTAAAAAATTCATCCAGAAAGGGGGTTATTTATTAAGTGCTGTGACTAGCCAAGGAGTCAAACTGGAAAACCCATTCAAGGTCAATTTACTAATTCATCAAGACCGGGTCAATTTGCCAAGAATCTCAGTAACAAAAATGAAGTTTAGGGCTAAATAATAGAAAAACAAAAGACTCTAATTTTACCTCCTAAACCATGGAAGGAGTGATACAAAAGAAAGGCTAATTCTCTCATGAATTACGTATGACCACAAACCCAGAGGTTTTCGCCTACATAAGTCTACATAATCTACTTAAAACAAACTATTAAAGATCTTAGCTGATGAGGCTACACTTAAAAATATCTCCAATTAAACTTAATAGCTAAAAAATCAGGCAACGCTTGACGACAGTTCACTATATCGAGAGCCCCTTGTTCTAGCTAAAATTGTAAGGCCACAAGTCAAGCCCATTCTGTGATTTAAGTCGTTTGCCTTCTTCACTGCTACACAAAAAAAGATTGGATGACGAGTCTGTCTCTTTGTTTTATTTTTACTCTTTTTACTACAAAAAAACTAACGACTGTTTGATGCACTTCTTGGTTTTGGTGTTTCCCAAAATCTTTTGAAGAACGTGAACATAAAGGAAAGTAAACAAAACAACAATCGAATCCTTGCTCACAATGCAGTATCTTCGAAGGGCCAATAGATCTATTTTGTCGAAATTTTTAAAATGAAATTTTTTTTTTTTTTTTTTTTTATTTTTTTTAATTCAATACATAATGTAATTGCCTGAGGACGAGAACAAAATTCAACTCGATACACACCTGAAATATTTATAGAAGATTTGCTAATAAGGAGCAAAAAAAAATTAAAATGACACTGCTAACATCTCATAAAAGATCAAAACTTTTTATTAAGGAAACTTTTATTTCTCTTTTTTTTTTCATTTCCTGGTGAACTTAGAGACCGCTGTCCAGCCTTCGATGCCCCAGTGACTTGGCTCTCTGATCATCTCAGATCACTGACTTTCTTATATCTACAATCTGACAGAATTGTTTTCTCCAAACTTGAGCTTGGAGAGTAAAATGCTCCTCATTTGTTTTCGCTTGGAAGCGAATTTTTGAAAACATTAAAAATCTGGATTTAACATATTTCGGACTTCAATGTATACATATAAATGTTTCGAGCCTTCTACGTGTATTCCAGAGCGGGGTCTCGATTTGAACAAAAATGAACAAAGTGTATTTAAGAAGCCCTTTCAAATATTGCACAAATGATTTTGAATTTTTTTTGAGTGATTCTGATTTTTTTCCCCTTTTTTTTATGGGTATTTTACAGATAGGTCGATTTCCAACTTGTTACGTTCTTTCTGGACGTCCCAACATGATGAGGAAGAAAACTTTTCTTTTAAGTGCAGATTTATAGGCGTTAACCTAGCTAGGGAATATTTTTTTCTGTAAGAAAAAAATTGTTTTGATGTTACTTTCTTCGACAACAAAGGCCGATTTAAGGAAGCAAGGATTTGGAAAAAAACTACTTCAGTTCTGAAAAGGTTCAGAAGTGTTGGGCCTCACGGTATCTGGCTTGTTTCGAATTTGAAGTTTTCTGTGTTGATGTAGTATCAGTAAAATTAAAAAAAAATTATTACGTGCACTTGAAAAATCAGCAGTAGTATATTTTATTTTTGGGTCTCTGAAACTAAACATGGCTCACTGAGGCATGCTTCTCTGGAGCATGACTTCTGAGAGTCCCGTTCCGAATTGGTGTGACTACTGCGATAGGGAAAAAAGTATAACTGCTAGTAAGTGGCCATCAAATAATTTGCTGACGATCATTCAAAATCGTTCTTGTGTGCCTGAGAAACACGGTTGAAATCAAGAAATGAACAGCTTCCTCCTTTTAGGGTCCAAACAAAGGCCAACTACACGAGATTTCATGTGCTGGCTATCTATGTAAATTGCCACTCAGAAAATAGACACCGAACCAAACCTTTAGATAGTATTGTCACAGACGTTTTTTTAAAAAACTCGAAAAATTAGAGCCGTTTTTCAAACTGTGAAAGAAAAGTCGCACCTTGTTTTGCGAGCTGCCACGTCTTTGAGTGATATGAAACTCTGTTCACAAACAAAACCCTCTTGCAGTTTTGAGGAGTCTCTAAGGGGGCCCTTTGGCGCTTGTTCAAGAAGACGGTTTTGATCCCTTTTTTTTCAATTTTTTGATCGCTCACTGCTGCGCTGGGCGATAGAGAATTGTCTACAAAGAGAGATAGGACAATAAAATTAATTAGAAAGAGAGATAGGTCTGTGAGGAGTTTTCCTGAGGGCAAAGTTGTGCGCAGTTTGAAATGGACGTTGAACAAACTTTTCCTTTAAAATCCTTGATCAGTTTTGTTCGCAGGCACTTAAGAAAGTAGAATTTTGGAGGAAGCTTCGAATCCCCTCCGTGTGCACTCACAGTAAAGACTGTGAGTGGTTGAATTTTTTGTTGCTGTCTGTGTTTTTTTTTCTTGAAATCTTTTGTCTGAGACTCATTCCATGTATTGTATTCATAGTTAGATACAGTCCCAACAGTAGCAAGTTTGTTGCCAGTTGCTACTGTCTTTCTTGAAAGATTTCTTTGGCTCCTTTAGCGTAGAATCACCTCTTTTCTTCGCTTGATTGTGAGTATGAAAAATCGAACCTTCGCTTCCCAGAAGAAGAATCCTTAACTCAAAATTGCAATAGAGGTTGCGGATCATGATCGCTGTTAAAAGTGGCTTCAGGTGATCAAATAAATGCTTGGGAAGCCGCCATGCAGAACGAGAAGTACGCAAACGGATTACCTTGCTGCCTTATCAATAGAGGTAGCTCAAATCCAGTGAAAAAAAACATAATTAGGAAAATAACTAACTATTTTTGTATTTGAAATAGACTTCATTTTCATCATTACGAAAGCTTTATCAATGATTCACCATCAGGAGAATTTTAATAGGGACTACCACTGAATTGGCTGGTTGCAACGCAGCGATGTTGTGAGTCATATCGAAGGAAAATAAAATTATTTTTTTGCAAAAACAGAAGGATAATGTGTGTGTGGCTTTATGCATTTATTGCAGTTGGTTACACGTGCTCTCTCTACACCAATTATTGTATATAAAATCAAACAGTTGCCGCTACGATTTTCTACAGTGGCTTTGATTTTTGTAGCTTCTGAGAAATTTATTTGTTGAATAAAAATTTAATTTCATAGCTCAAGAAAAAAGCTACTCTAAGGAGCTTAACGAAAAAGCACTAGACAATTGCCCTATCGATTGGCCTACTGGGAACCTAACATTGCTTGATAGATTTGGAGCAGGGAAAAAATTCTTGCAGTTACAACTAGAAAAAAAAACAAATTCTGATTTGAGATTCTTTGGGAAAGCGCTTGACATCCAGAACACTCTATTGCAACGCAACTAACATTTCAATCCTTCGGCAATCTGAATAGTGCCCATGGAATTTTTTATTTCAAAAGAACAAAAATATGACGCCACTCGTGTCCGGATAGAAAAGATTATAGAAAACATTTTAAGTAATTTTCAGGTTGTCAAAAAGGAGCAATAAACACAGCTCCCTACTTCTTGCAATTGCTTCTCACTAAATGAATTAGCAAATTTTAGAACACCGCATTTCTTGTTTCAATCTACCTTGTTCAGGGCAGTATGAACATATGCTGAACATAAAAATTGTATTCTTTTAAGGTGATAATGGAACAAATTAAAAAGAAAAAGAGAATAAAAAAAAACGCAACTTCGTAATACCAACTTTACCTCAAAATTCTGCAAGACCTATGAAATGTAAATGTGTCCTCTTCTTGAAAAATAACATTTTTTCTTGCAACCACTACTACACTACACTACCTCTTATTTGAAAAATATTGAACTTTTAGGATTCCAAGCTCCGAGGAGGCCTCTTGACTCTTAGCCCCTTTACAGTTTCAACGAGCGTATTAGGAGTCACCAATAGAGCTCTTTTTTGCTCCGCGAGAATATCCCCTACAATTAATTGCTGATTAATTGCCAAAAAGTAAAAAAAACCTTCGGTAATATTTTTTTTGCAACTACTTTTACGATAGAAAGAAGTATGACAGATACATGGCCTTTTTGACTTAAAGTGTTCTTCGATGCACCATGAAGAAAGGTCCAATTAGATCTCAAGAGATGCGTGTATTGGTATATTTTAAGCAACTTTCTCTTAGCCAAAATGAAATCTTACTGAAAACATTTACTGAAACTTTTTAAAAATTAAAAGGTGAGTAAATAAAACATTCATCCTCATTCAAGGAGCAGTTGGACTACTTGACGCTCATTTCTTTGAAACAAGGATTTGTGATATTTCATATAGAAACCTTTTACATATTATTTATTACAAGTTTAATTGACCCATACTTTATAATCAAAAAAAGGTGTAGCGAATTTTTTGTGAAAAAATCAATCACAGGTTTTAGTAACCAGTCATCTAAATTCTACTCAAACGCGAGACATTGAGACAGTTTAGCAGAAGAGTTGAGGAAGACTTCAAGAAGTTTCTACGTTTCTGGCCAAGGTGTAGGCTTCGAGTTCACATTTAAAAAAAGTACTTCCAACAAAAAACTATTTTTTAAAAAGCTTTTTTCTACTATGTTGGACACAAAAGGTTTCTAGGTCTCTGTCAAGATTATATTGGTGGAGATTGGGCTCAACCCTTGAACTTTGCTCATAGTTGTTATTTCTTTTCTTGCCTCACCGTCAATTCAAGTCTGACTGAAATGCTAAGAAAATTAAAATCTGAAATGGAAAAGATAAATTGAATCTAGAATCTCGGCTTCTTACAGTCTTGCGCTGGAACCATTCTTGTAGAGTGCGTCTATATGGAAGTGACGCCTTCAAACTTGGGCCCAATTCTTTAATCCAATACAGACTTTTTGTACGGTATTTATTGCAAATCTGGAGTTCTGTACTAAGGTCAAATTTGGTTGAAAAAGGAATTCGTTTTTTAATTTAAATGGTTAGCACATTGACTCCCACTTCATGGCAGGCTTTGGCTCAAAACTCAAGAGCAAAAAGTGAGCTACAAGATGTCTCCTCTGATTGGTAAAAGATCGTGTTTATAGTGGACCCCTATGTCAGAGAGAGAAGGGATCAATTAACAAAGACCAGTGCTTTTTTTATTATTGTCCCGGTTTAACGAATACCGAAGGCCACGGATCTAGTGCTTGAAAAAAAACATGAAACTGTATCACTTTACAGTTAGTCTAATATGCATATTTTATACTTTCGCCTAAAGTTATGAATTGATGAAAAGTGTTGGCTTGTTGGAAATGAATTTTGTGAGGCTCGATTGAGCCAGGAGAAACTTTGAAGAGAGACTCAAGCTTAGAGCAAAATTCCACTTGGAAAGTGAGTGAGCTTCGAGTGAGCTAGCGCTCACTGTCATTGAATCGACTCTTGACATTCAGAGTTGATTTGCTTATTTCAGGTGTAATGGTGGTTGTGATCTCAGAATTTTGGAAATGCATATACATTATGCCAACAACTGGCTCTTGAAGGAGATGAGAGAAAGAACTTGGATTTTCAGCTATTAAAATCTGTGGAACCGTTCCTTATTTACATATTATTAAGAAAGTGATATAGCCAAATTTTCAAAAAGCAAGTCTTTTGTAACAACTCAAGCGAACAGTGATTCTATGTCACATGACCTCTACTCGTGAGCTCCAGAGATACCAGAAGGCAAGTCAGTATCTCAGTTAAGTTCGAGAGCGATGTTTCCAATCGAAAAGGAAGGGGAAGAAGCACGGGTGTAAATTACAAGGCGAGACCACACAGCGCCCCCGTTTTGCGCTTGGAAATTTTTTTCTATGTGGAAAAAAAATTTGGGGCGGTGAGGCGAAGAGCATCGCCAGACATTAGATCATCAAGCTTCCTCGTGTAAAATGCTCAAGAAGTTGTTCTTCAAGGCTTCTTTGAGACCTCATTTGAGTACAAGAGGAGCTCTTCTTCATGTGCGGTTGAATCATGGGTCACTGAGTATCCCACTCTCAGAGGTGTATGACCTCGTGACAAGCTTGAAGTCCACTACTCCTGGTGCTGTTGATCCCGTTCAGTATCATAAGGTACTTAATTTGCATCCTGTTGGGTCTGAACTGCTGCAATATGGATCAGACCTGAGTGAGATCTCTGTTAAAGGTGACCTCACCGTAGAAGAGATGGCTGAGTTGTACAATACAATCATCAAACGCTTTGCTGAAGTTGACTACTCGATAGCCACTGTAGCGAAAGCTGCTTTGAAGGGCTTGTCTACTGAGTCTCGCCCTTATGGAACCCTTGATGCTGAAGCTTTGCTTGAATTGATCAAATACAATCCTGGAAGAGTGCTGTCTTCGTGGGAATTGTTCATTGATCAGGTCCACAAAGACACTGGAATGGCTGGCTTGGTGAGAGAAAACCAGGCCTTAGCTCATAGCTTTCTCGCTGTGATGACTCAAAAGCTGCTTTTTGGTGACGTGAATGAGTTAGAAGAGGAGGAATTTAAAGTAAATGTCGAGGCTTTGTCCAAATTAGGCTTATTGTTCGCCCACTACAATGATTCAGGAAGTTTCACGCTTTCTTCAGACTTGGAAGCCGCTTTGATCGAGAAGGCTTTTGAGGTTCACTGTCCCTGGATCTTGAATCATATTTCGGTATCTTCGAGTACTTTGAGTGATGTCTTGAAGTCAAGAGATCTTAGTGACACAGAGTTCGCAGTTGTGTTCACCAAATTCTGGAAGCAAATGGGTAACATTGAAGATCCGAAACTTCTAGTAGAAGTGTTTCCTAGATTGGCACAGCTTTCTTTTAGTGGACTCTCTTTGAATGCTGCTGAGCTGGAGCTGTTCGAGAGTTTCGAGAGGCTTAGTGAAAGGCTCGGCTACAAAGCCGATAAAGTTACATTCAGCAAACAGGAAGTTGACGACATCCTTATGTCCTTGACTGAGTCTATAAGCACAGGATCAGCAGTCTCACCAGGATCTCTTATTCGTTCTTTTGGAATTCTCAAGAGAGACTTAGTTCAAGCTGAGAAATTACATGAGAAGTTCAGCTCTGAATCGCCGGATGTCACGAGTGCTTTATCGCTCGTATATTGCTACCATTCCTGTCTCGAAAAGTCTCCGGAGCTTCTCAACAAAGCAGAGGCATTGTTGGGAGAGCTCAGCGGTGTCTCTATTACAAATTTGCAGGCATTGATTTTGGTGAAGTCATATCTCGGAGACCCACAACAGTCTTTGGATTTGTTCAATCAAAGCATATCTAAAATCAGTAGAGACAACAGCAATGGAGTCTCTGATGCAGCATTGATCACCGAGAGCCTCATTCTCGGGTATCTCTACAATCTAGACAGAGAATTTGCATACTTGATCCACGATGGAGCTGTGGAGAATCAGGTCTTGAAAAGTGACACTGAAATCCTGAGAGCTAAGGGCCTCTTCAAAGTTTACGGCCAGGCATTTGAACATGAGACAGAGGCCAGCGCTAAGGACATTCTCGGCTCTCATCTTTTGGACTCTTTGAAGTCTCTTTAGAGCCCAGTTTAAAACCCAAAGTCATCGCAGGTCACGTGAATTTTCATCACCAAAATTTTTTTTTTTTTCATCGACGACTCATTTTCACACACAGATAGAGATAGACAGGTACTTGCGACAATTTATAGATAAAGACAAGATGGCTACCAATATCACATGGCACCCAAATCTCACTCATGCTGAGAGACAAGAATTGACCAAACAATCCGGTGCTACCGTGTGGTTGACCGGGCTCAGTGCCTCAGGTAAAAGGTGAGTGTATAGCAGAGAGAGAGCGATGATCATCGACCAGAAATACTAACAATAAAAGTACTATTGCCTGTGCTTTGGAACAATACTTGCTTCAAAAGGGTATCAACGCTTACCGTCTTGACGGTGACAACATCAGATTCGGGTTGAACAAAGATCTTGGGTTCACTGAAGCTGACAGAAACGAGAACATCCGTCGTATCGCTGAAGTTTCCAAATTGTTCACCGATTCATGTGCTATCACCATCACCTCTTTTATCTCTCCATACAGAGTTGACAGAGACAAGGCCAGAAAGATCCACGAGGAGTCCAACTTGCCATTCTTCGAGGTTTACGTCGATGTCCCAGTCGAGGTTGCCGAACAAAGAGATCCAAAAGGTCTCTACAAGAAGGCCAGAGAAGGTGTTATCAAGAACTTCACTGGTATTTCCGCCCCATACGAAGAGCCAGAAGCCGCCGAATTGCACTTGAAGACCCACGAGTTGAGTGTAGAGGAGTGTTCTGCTAAGATCGCTGAGATGTTGGCAGCCAAAGGTTTGATCACATTATAGAGTATTTATTCCTATTATGCTACCTAGTAAATACATTTAAAAGTTACAGTATATATATGCCTACATTGTAAAGCTATTTGACCAGGGTCTTGTCCTCTCTTCTGTTGATCAACATGGTTATCGCCACAAGCCATTTCACCAACTCCTCTTCTGTCTCTACGCTGAACCTTACTCTTTTCTTCTTGGTGATGATCAACAAGCACCAAGGTTTGGACTTTGAGAGAGCCTCGAGCTCGACAATGTCTAACAAATCGTTCACCTTGATGATCTTGGAAGGCGTCTCTGAGCTGAGAATGTCCTCCAAAGATCTGTTGAAGAAACCTGTATGGTTCTTGTAGAAGAGCATGTTCTTGTTGGTCAAGATGATGAAGAATCTATTCCACTGGTTCAACCGTTTGTATAGTCTTGACATCTGGCCCTTTTCGATGATGATCTCATGCTCGTAGTTAGGGTTGAGAATGGAGTCTAGTAACAGTTTGTCGTCGGACTCTGTTCTGAGTTCCTCCTGAGAGGCCTCTCTACTTAGCAATTTTACCTGTAACTTCAGTCTCTCAGACTCGACCCTATGTAGATCTACTCTGCTCTCACTGATAGCCGGTAGCAGAGCACTCGAAGAATGGTGCATGTTGTTGGTGTCTGAAGCGTTAGAGGTGTAATTCGGGTCCTCCACTCCACTGTAAAGCTCGGTGGAGGAAGTGTTATTCTCAGGGTGCGCTAAAGGTGGAGGAGGCTCTATTTTGGCAGCAGGTTTGGGCAGCAGCAGCGTCTTGAGCTTGGGAGTGTCGGTCTCAGGGACCTGGCTCACATTGTTGAAATGATAGTCGATGACCTCCTTGATGCCTTTCAACCATTGGTTGAAAGTGGACTCGTCGTTGGCGTACATCTGGAACTTCTTGTCATTGGTATGGATCTTGAAGTAGTATTTGGACGAGTGGTGATGGGAGTGGCTGTCGTCAGCGTTGATGGATAAAAGGTTTGCCCCATGGATGACTCCCAATGGTTTGTGTTCACTCTGGTCCTTATAGTATGACAACTGACAGTTTCTGAGCACAAACCACCTCTTCTTATAGTGGTGGTACCTAGAAGACTTCTTATATAGGTAACCTGAGAGCAAGAGCTTGTTCGGGTCGATGGCCTGTTTCTCGTCGAACTTGGCCAGCGCCTGCTGTTCAACTGAGGGCATCTCGCTTCTGTCCTGGATGTACGAGTGTCTTTGAGATTGTAACTTGTGTAGCACCTGTGACATTGTAGGGGTGGTGTATGATTAGATGTGTTGAAATGGTGAAGATGGAGCTTTTTCTTAGATCTGTAAAATGCTCAGTATGGAAAATGGAGAGATGGATGGCCTTTGGTGATCCGAAACTGAACTGGAGAGAGATGGAGGATTTCTTCAGGCGCAATTGACGAATTGAGTCTTCTCTGCCTTGTGCAAGTTCATATTGGTATCTGATTGAATGTTTTGTCTGATGGTGTGTTGTGGTCTCAAGTAGGAGAGAGCTATATAATTGTTATATAGAGAGAGTATGGAGAGTGAGACGTGCGGTATGAAGAGACATCATCTTCTATGATTTCAATACAAAAACCATCAATTAGCAACCCTTTCACCTTGTCTTACCACAAGATCAACTCGTCCATCACTCAACCTCTCCTTCTGCTCCATTTCATCACCATCTCCATCTCAACAAAAGTTACAGATCCAAAATTGGAGGCCGGGTAACTTTTTTTCTTCAGCGCCAGAAAAAGTGAGAAAAAAATAAAGGAGACAGAAACGAGATCATTAAGCATCATATAAAGAGTCTGGAGAAGTGGCAGTGAGCAGGCGATTGCACTTTATAGAGATGTCTAGAGATACAGAAGAGGCATTAGGAGGGCCAGGAGGACCCGAGGCGGTCTCTGGAGTACAGCCTGTGTCCCTCCCTAGGTTTCGAGGCACTCTCCACGTGAGTGATCTCACCAGGAAGGAGTACGAGGCGGTTAATAACTTGAAGTATACGGACCCGCTGAGGGACCAGAATCACGTTCTGTATGAGGTAACAGACTCAGAAATGTCCAACAGGGTTTCAGAGGAGTCAATTGAGTCTCCAATTGGCGACTCGCTGCTGGAGCCAGATCTCGATGTAGAGACGGGAAGCGAATTCCATAACAGCCCCATTGACAAGAGTCCAGCTGACCAATTGGCCTCTAATTTCACCTCTGAGAGGGCCTTGGACTCTCCAGGATCGATAGAATTCAACACTACAGAGAATTTCACCCAGGAAGAGGAAGAATTCTTGAACATTGGTGTAGCTCAGGCAGAGACAGTCTCACTTCTATCCGCCAAAGTGGTGAACAGTGAGTCTGGGATCTTAACAGACGCAAGGGACTCGATGTCCCCATCATCGCCTTCAATTGACGGGCACCATCTAAGACACCCTTCAGCTTCTATACCAGACGATAGACTGTTGTCTCCATCAGTGGATGAAAGACTCTCTGTAGATGAAACACCCATCAGAGACCCTTCGCAGGTATCCCGAGACTCAGTCACCACTGACGAGCCTGTCAACAAGTTCATCGACACTTTCCTAGAGGAAAGCTCGCTAGGATCTTCATATAGAGATGATTCACGCTCTCAGATGAGTTCCAGAAAACTGCCCAATACCACAGCTCCAACTGAAGCTTTCGATCTGGATAAGAGATTTCCGGATTCACGTAACTCGTTGGCCCATTCAGAGGCCAATGGAGGCCCAGTGACACCGTTCTTACAGCAGCTGGGACTGTTCAACAACATCTCAACTCCATCTTCGATCGCCCTGCAGAGCTCTTTGAACCGCAGTTTCAATTCACCAGCTTCAGAAAGAGCCTCGCCTCGTTCTAATGGTAAATTCAACGCTCCAAAGAGTAGAAAGTCTACAAATAAAGTGAAAGGTGCTTTCTCCAATTTGGTGCAGAGCATGAAAGGCTCATCTTCAGAAATCTCGAGGAAATCTAACGGTTACAGTCCGTTCAAAATCTCAACACCGTACGACCTCAAAGTGGTGCGCCATGTGGGTGTTGATAAAGAGACCGGAAGATTCACAGGATTACCTGAAGAATGGGCAGAAGCTCTTCTACAAAGTGGTATCAGTAAACTGGAACAAGAAGCTCATCCAGAGGAAGTGATGAACGTTGTCAAGTTTTTCAAAGACGACTTCGCCAATGAGGACTCCGAAGAACATGCTTTGAAAAAATTGGCTGAGAACAGACTGGCTTATAGAACTCCAGCCAACGATAGAAGTTCACTCACTCCTACAAGTTCAACGTTGGAAGAGAGCACTCCAGAGTCTTCTCCATATGTTTCTCAATCGAGGATCAACACTTGGGATCAAACTCCTCAAAAAATAGAGAACCAGGAGTTGAAAAGTCCTTATAGATACCCAGATAGTATGAACCACTCGTTCATTCCAATAAGGCCACCTCCAAAACCACCTACCAGCTCAACAGATCAGAACATAGCTCGTTCTGGTGACTTACCGCCAGCTCAGATCCAACAACACTCTCACCAACACTCTCCGTCATTATTTGGTTCTCTCTCGAGAAAGATATCCAAGAGAACAACGCCTTCAACACCAGCACCTCCTCCATCTGTCTCATCTCCTGTATCTATACAAACACATAACATGAATTTGACCTCACCACAGATGAAGAGGATGTTGTCACCACCGGCCAATCTTACAACACCAGGATTAGTGCCTTCAAGACCACCACCACCTCCTCCTCCTACAACACAATCTTCTATTCCAGATAGAGTACCGAGAAAATCTGTAGGAACAGCTGCACTGAGTAATCAACAACATCAACAACAACCGATTGTCGATAAGGCAATGCCTCCAATCCCAGTGACGAGAAACGACAATATGAACAAATCAATCCGCGACTCCAAACAAGCTGCCATGAATGCTGCACGTAAAAGAGAAGAGAAGAAGAAGAAGGACAAACTTATCTACGCTAAACTTATGACGATCTGTGCTCAGGAAGATCCAAATGCTATTTACCGCGACTTGGTTAAAATCGGCCAAGGTGCTTCTGGAGGGGTTTATACTGCCTATGAAAATGGGACCAACAAATGTGTCGCTATAAAGCAGATGGTGTTAGAGGAACAACCGAAGAAAGAGTTGATCATCAACGAAATCTTGGTGATGAAAGGTAGTAAGCACAAAAACATTGTCAATTTCATCGAATCGTATCTTTTGAGGAGCGATTTGTGGGTTGTGATGGAATATATGGAAGGTGGTTCTTTAACTGATATCGTCACCCATAATGTGATGAGTGAGAAGCAGATTGGTGCTGTTTGTAGAGAAACTTTGGAGGGGCTCAGATTCTTACACTCAAAGGGAATCATTCATAGAGATATCAAGTCTGACAATATCTTACTTTCCATGGATGGTGCTATCAAGATAACAGATTTTGGATTCTGTGCTCAGATCAAAGAATACAATTTAAAGAGAACCACAATGGTTGGTACTCCGTATTGGATGGCTCCAGAGGTTGTTTCTAAGAAAGAATATGGACCGAAAGTAGACATTTGGTCTCTAGGTATCATGACGATCGAGATGATCGATGGTGAACCTCCATACCTTAACGAGACTCCTTTGAGAGCGCTTTATTTGATCACCACCATCGGAACACCAAAGCTTAACGATCCAGATTCTTTGAGTGATACTTTGAAATCGTTCTTGAACTTTTGTTTGCTGGTGGACCCAGAGAAAAGAGGTGATGCTGATGTCTTGTTGAACGATAGATTCATCTTAGAAGCCGACGACTGCTCCTCGCTCTCACCTTTGGTGAAGTTGGCCAGGATGCAAAAACTTGCGGACCAGGAAGATGCTGAAGAGGCCAGAAAGGGGTAAAAGTAGATACCGTGTAAATTGTACCGTATAAAACTAGATAGGAATAGTATTTTATTGGGATTTGGGGGATCTAAGGGGTAATTTAATTAGACAATTATTAGGGGAATACTAATGGGAATTATACACGTATATTACAGATTTTTTATATAAGGGGATTAGTTGGGACATGAATATCAGGACCATTCTTCATCAGGGTCTAATATGACGTATTTGGCTTGTACGAAGAACAATCTCGCCACGTTTGAGCCTTTGTTGATCAATTTGTAAGTGTTCCCTAAAGGTACCTCGAAACTACAACCTTTAGAAGCTATGAAACTGGAGTCGTTGACGGAGATCTCCACTATTCCTTCAACCAAATGGAAGATGAAATAGGTATCCTCGTTGATCTTCGACAGTTTGACACCTTGTACGGGTAATTCCAACATTCCAGCGGCTGCGAATTCCCGATCTTGGTCGAACAAGACCGCTAGGCTGAAATTGTCTTCAGCGGTCTTACGAGTCTCGAAAGTGTTCAAATCTGGAGACCAAGCGATGACACGCTTAACCTCACGATCTGAGCCTGGTCCTTCAAGGACGTCTACGGATAGTGAACCTTCTTTAAGCCATTCTGAGCCTTTCAATTTGGATATCTGTGCTGATTCGTCGTCGGAGGTGGAGTTATCATTGTTGTTGTTGTTGTTGATGGCATTATTACGTCTTGAATTACGTGGTTGAGCTGAGGAGGCTCTTGAAGTTCTACGTCTTTTCCTCTCTGGAGGCTCTGGTACATGGAGAACGTCGTTGAACTCTTGCACCAAGGCCCCGTTCTGCTTAGTAGGTTTATACACCACTCTTTCGTTTCTCCAGAAGGCCAATGGAGCCACTTTGTGTCTTGAAGACCTCCTCAAAGGTTGTGTCGATAGCGACTCTGAGTCCGAGTCGGAGATTATTGTCTTCAGTCGTCTGTTTTTCGTCTGTTTCTGCACAAGTTGAGGAGGAGGAGATGGGGGTAGCGGAGATGGAGATCTCGATTGGGCAGGTGGTGGAGAAGTTGGTCGTGCGCGCATGGGCGAAAATTTCCTTGGAGTTGTTGATCTTTGGTGAGGGATGTGTTGAGCGTCTTTTGTATGTGAATTGAGATCTGGCTCTTCGCTGTCTGAGTTAAGTAAGTGATGCAATTGAGGTGTTGTTGGACCTTTCGATAGTGAAGAGGCTCTTTTTTTCGATCTTCCCAAGGCCATTTCTTTGGTAACGGAGGCCGCTTTCCGGCCTGGTCTTTTCTTGGAGTCGATGGGGCTCATCTTCTCGAGACTCGAGAGATCCTCAGTGGGACGAGATCTGGGAGGTGATACCGGGTCAAATACGTCATTATCTATGCGATGAGCCGGACCATTGTCCAGGGCAAAACTAAGACGTCTTACAAGTCCGTCTGACTTGACGTCGTCATCACTGGAGCTCGCGTTCTCGAAATATTCAGAGATGTTATCCATACCATTGGAGTCCCGTTTGACAGTGGATTTGGCCTTGCGTCCAGTTTTCCGGGAGACTTTACCCAAATTCATGAGATTCATGGTGCCAATTGTGAGGATTGAAAACTGGATATGAAACAGCAATGGAGCTGAAGGAGATGGGATTGCAGTAGGCACACAGCTGAAGTGGAGTCGTTTGATTTGATGTTTGTTTACGTCTAATTGATATACATATTTTTTTTTGGTGATTTGAGAATTGGAGCTACACACACGACTTTTTCGATAGGAGGTTAGTTTGATACAAAATGGGAGATTTGGGCGGAGACGCGCGAAATTGGGCGGAGGTTGGGCGGTGGATGAGAAAAAATGGGCGGAGAGATGGTGGTTAAACAGTGCTAAATGGTGTATAATAGTGTATAATGGTGTACAAATGAAGAGTAATGAAAACAATAGTAAACAGCAATGAACAGGCAATGGATAGTTGAAAACAGCAAATAGTAATGAAACCAAATTATACCAAACCGCTATACTCACTCACTGCACCATTTACAAGGCAATCACTTCATCTCCATTGTAATATCCACTGAGCTTCACTTTAAATTCACTGGCTGCGATACCAAAAGTCTTCAAGATCAACAGCTGAGTAACATTACACTTCTGACCCAGTTCAACGACTTTGTATGGGTTCTCAAGGTAGATCTTACCACCCTTGATCTTTGTTGGAATGTTGAACTTGTTTCTCAAAGTCTCTTCCATAGAGTGAGACATTGGCACATCGTCTTCGATATCCACCTGTCCACCACGAGAATACACAATACCCAGTGGGATTTCAAAAGTGATAGGCAGGACTTGGTTGGCTCTTGTATAGTCGGATTTCGAGTACAGAGCAAAATATTTTTGTACAGTCTCAGGCTCTTCATCGGTGAACAACAATCCAGACATACCACTCACCAATCTGGTCAACTTGAACAAATCTTCCTTGTACTCTTCTTCACGAGTGGTACCCAACAGCTTTTGCAATACCTTCTTCTTACCCAAAATCAACTTGGATCCTGTCCAGGCACTCCTTATCTCTTGCAATACTGGAGTTCTGACATCATCTAATTGTAACACCCAGCAGTATTTATAAGTGTCCAACCCACTTCTCACCTCGTCGAAAATACGTTCTTTATTTTCTCTTCCTTTCTTGTCGGTCTGGGCCAACGTAATGAGCTTCGATCTTTTACTTCTAGGCATTTTATCTAGCTAATTCTATCACTAATCAGATGAATAAGTAACAACTTAAGTATACGATAGATAAGTAGCCCCCTTTTTTTTTTTTTTTTTAAAGGTGAAAAATTTCTCTGTGAAAAATTTTTTTGAAGGAGGGCATCGACCGTTTTGAAGGAGAGAGAAAAGAAAAAAAATACCAAAATCTCCGCCTAATTTCCACCCAAGCATTCCGCCCATTTGGGCGGAAGATCTCTGCGCAGCTCCAAGGAAAATAAACATTCAAAAAAATATTACGAAATAATTGGAATCTGCACCGCCATCCCGTGTAAATAATATTTGTACATAGTAAAAACAGAAGGCAAGTGCAATTAATAAGGAGAAGGTGTTGTAAATTATAGGGATTGATGGTACCAAAAGAGTGTTAAAAACAGAGGAGAACGAGTGAGAAGATGTCTAGAAGAACGATCCAGGGCACCAATGTAACAGATCCGGCCCAATTGGCGAGATACGGTACTGCTTCATCTGGTACTAAGAGGCAAACTCGTAATAGTAATAAGCAGATGGATCAGCAATTGCACCTGCAAATGGATAAAGATTCAGATGCTATCATGAGAGATGGCAGTGACTTTGATAACGATGATGTCATTGCAAGCGATTCAGCTGTTGAATCCGAGGAAGAGAGTCTTAGAAGACTTTCTCAATCGTACATCAAGTCGAGATCAGCTTCCAATCATCATCACCATCTTCACGAGGATCAATATATACATGAAAATGAGGACTCGGAGGACCCAAGTATAGTGGTACAAGGTCCAGACACTCAGGGTGACTCAGAGGAGAATTTTGACTATGATTCAGAAGGCGATGAGTTGATGAGATCGGTAGAGGGTGTATTAAACGGGGGCTCTCCTGCTCAAATTATCAACAACAATAGGACAGCAAACACTTCAAGACCTTCAAGATATAGATCACATGACGAGATTCTTTATGGAGCTTTTGATGAAATGCTTTCAGCAGGTCGTCGTGGTCTGAATCGTGGTGAACATTCGAGAGATGACCATGAGGATGAGGAAGAGGATGAAGAAGAGGATGAAGACGAAGATGAAGAAGAAGAAGAAGAGGAGGAAGAGGAGGAGGAGGAGGAGGAGGATGATGAACAAGAAGAAGAGGAAGAGGAAGAAGAAGAGTTTGATTACGTAGAAAGAGCCTCACATAGGTCTACAAGACCTAACTTAGCAGAAAGTTTTGGATTTCTTCTTCCCGAGTCTCTTGGAGGTATTTTCAGTGGTTTGGGATCAGGGGCCCTGTCTATAGGGAACTTGGTCGAAGGTTTGAAAAGACGTGATGACCCATATCTCATCCTAGAAACTCTTAACGAATTAAGTGAGCGTATATTGATGATGAACGGGCTCATTGCTGAAAGATCTTTACCAGTCTACAAAATATCTCAGACCTTGATCGATATTCTTCAAGATCCAATGTTACAGGAAGATTTGGAGTTACAACTCGTGGCTTGTCGTTGTATGTACAACGTGCTAGCTGTCAATAACGAATTTGCTAACGAAATGGTCTCTTGTGGTGCTATAGAAGCACTAAAATCGAAATTGCTCGAGATTAGCTTCATAGATTTGGCAGAACAGGCTTTACAAACTTTGGAAATGATTTCACATGTCCGTGGCTCTGATATCATGTCCAAAAATTGTTTGCAAGCGGTGTTGGAGTATTTAGACTTCTTCACCATACATTCGCAAAGAAAAGCTCTCATTACTGCGGCAAACGCTTGTCAAAACGTAAATGTGGACAACTTCGACAAGGTCAAAGAAGTGTTCCCTATCATTGAAAGAGTTGCTATCGAATATTCAGACTCCATCTCTGTTGAAAATGCGTGGATCGCTGTGAGCAGAATAGTGCAAAGTTTTAAAAGAAAACCGGAGTTTCTCGAGGAGTTGATCTCCTCTGCTTTGCTTCAAAGATTGTCTCAAATACTACCAGAATCATTTGGAAAGAAATCATCGGCAAATGTTTTGTCATTCAACACTTCATTGAAGATCATAAGTTCGTTGAACATTTTAGCCGCAAACTCATCCCAACTTTCTTTAATGATCTTGAGAGATCTCAAATTGGGTGAAGTCATCACGCTGTCATTATTGTCTCATTCGAAGCATCCAAGTTCAGCAGCCACTCATGATGTGAACTTGGCATCACATTCAATTGCAAACGGTTTCGAGCTCGATCATCAAATATCGTTGGAAGCATTGATGGCTGCCCCTAAAGAATGGATTATGTCCTTCATCAAATTGATAGGTTATGTCTTACCAAGTATTAAGGACACTAGTAATAAGAAGCTAGAGTCTCCTTATGAGATCACAATTGGCGGCTTCATGTCCACCGAAGACTCTGCAACAAGAGAAAAGATCAGAAAAGAGAAAATCTCTCTTTACAAGTCGACACCTGCGGTATTAGACATCTTTGTTGTTGAGATATTACCGTTGTTGATAGCTATCTATTCTTCAACCGTGGATTACAACATTAGGAGAATAGTTCTTGTGGATTTGTTCAGACTTGTGGATTTGGTCTCAGATCAAGTACTGCAGGAAAAGATATTGAACTCTCATATCACTAACATGCTTGCATCGATCGTTATTCAGAGTAAGACAATAATTAGGCGAGAGCTGACATCATTTAAAGACGCCGAGTCTTCGATTTCTAAGAACACAAACAAATTTCATCCCTTTGTCTTGCTTCTCGGAGCCTTTTTGATCACTAGAAGACTCTGTAAAAAACCGGAGTATATGAAGGAGTTTGAAAGAGAAGGTTTGTTGGCCGACACGGCAACTTTACTCGAATTTTTAAGAAATGACTGCGAAGATTTTGTGAATCATAAGAACTCCAGTTCAAGAATAGATGCTGATCCTTTCGAAAATAGTGACAGCAACAGTGATAGTGAAGAGAGTGAAACGGATGAAATTCAATCACAAGCTATGGGTGAAACGGATGAAAACAGCGGAGAATATGAGAACGAAGATGAAGATGATCAAGTTGATATCAATGATGAAGAAGGAGAGGAGGATGACGATGATGATGATCAAGAAGAAGAGGAGGGATACGAAGAAGAAGAGCAGCACAATCACTCTTCAAGAAGAAACTATCCAAATTACCGTCTGCAGTTTAGATCTTTCGAAGATAATGCTTTTGTTCATGACAATTTAGGGTCTGTGCTCTTTTCACAGGTCTTGTCCGAATTGATAGTCATTGCCTCTGCAATTCAAGAACAGTATCAAGATTTTGCATCCAATGGCTCAAACCCACGTTCGGCTCATATGGACTTGCTAGATGATCTTGTAAATACACTTTCTGAGGAGGACAAGATCGAATCTTTAGATTATGATGGATGGATAAGGATATGGAAACTCTTCTCGCACGCCTTAGGTGACACTGTCAATAAGTCAGACACTGTCTCATCTTATGAACTCACATCTTGTGGAATAATTGAAACGTTGCTCTCATTATTCAAATCAGAAATTGGTGCTGAGGGAACACCCTGCTACGGCGCTTTTAGAAGAGTTTTTTGTGAGATGTTCTCCTCCCATGCTGACCAAACCGAGGTTCCCATCATACTACTTGTCACTAAGCTTCAAGAAGCATTGACAAGGTCAGAGTCGTTTGAAATTGCAACTTCTGGTGTCATGGACAATATCAGTACATCAGATCATGGCAATCTTTCGGATAGCTTGAAAACGAGCAGAGCATCCGTTATGGCAAAACAAATCAGATTGCGTCTTATTTGTGATGACAACAGTATTCCTGAGGGCTCAAGGGAGATGATGATGACAGTACATGCTTTAGGAACTTTCCAAGGCATTCACACGTTTTTGAAGACTAGACTTCAAACGTTGGCAAGACTTTCAAGAGCTTTACCAGTAATCAGAAGTGCTTTCGAAGGTGACGGGGACTCTGAATCACAAGAAGTCTTGAACAGGCCATACTACATTGAGTTCTTGAGCAACGGAGAAGTTATACCTGATGGGACTACCATCTATGGAGCAGTCAATAGATCTCTTCAAGGAGGTTCAAATCAACCTGTTGATCCAAGCTTAATATGGGGAGGGTCTCATTTGATCAAATTCCGTAGAGTCTTTGGAGAGAAGCCAATTGAAGATGAGAACGAAGAATGGTATCCTCATGACAATGAAGTCGATGAATTGGAGGTCTTGAGAGACATGACAACGATCAACATCTTGGATTTGCTCAAGGTATTGTTTGCCATGAACAGAAACTTATCGAATTCAGGTGCATCATCAGCTCTTTTCATAAACTTCAAATTGACAGCCAAGCTTAATAGACAACTTGAAGAACCTCTTGTTGTCTCGAGTGGTACACTCCCAGGCTGGAGTATCTATGTGACTAGAAACTATCCTTTCTTGTTTCCCATTGATACAAGAATCTTCTTTTTACAATCCACATCATTCGGTCATTCCAGGCTCATTCAACTGTGGGATCAACGTACTAACAGAAACGAATCTTCAAGTAACTCGAACTCATCGCATCAAACATCATTGGGAAGACCTTCGAGACATAAGATTCGTATCACAAGAAAGAAACTTTTCGAGTGTGCCTTGAAAGTGTTGAAAAATTATGCTTGGATTCCAAGTTTGATCGAGATCGAGTATTTCGACGAAGTAGGAACAGGGTTAGGTCCAACCTTGGAGTTTTATGCTATCACCTCTAAAGAGTTTGCGCTGAAGAAGAGAAAGATGTGGAGAGAGGACGATGATCACACAAATTCATACGTCAACTATAAATCAGGTTTGTTCCCTACTCCTATGGATGAGAGATCCAGTGAGAGTAAGAATGGCGCGAATGTTCTATCAAACTTTTTTCTATTGGGGAGCTTTATTGCGAGAGCATTGTTAGATTCCAGAATCATTGATTTCAATTTCAATCCTTTATTCTTCAAGATTGCCAACAAGTTGACCGACAACCTGGAAAATGCATTCAAACATAGACAATTTGACAGGTATAGTTTGTTAGAAGATGTCAGAGAGGTCGACTCCAACTTATACCACTCTTTGAAGCATCTTTTGAGATACGTTGAACAGTATTCAGAGGGACACGATAGAGCCTCTGTTACTGTAGATGATTGTACTTTGGAAGACCTTTCGTTGAACTTCACTCTTCCAGGGTATCCTTCTGTTGAGATTTCACCTCAAGGACACGACACGATGATCGATCCAAGTAATATTGAGGACTATATCGACAAGATCATTGATATGACCGTGGGATCAGGTGTCAGGTCTCAAATCGACTCTTTTATTGATGGCTTCTCAAAGGTCTTCCCATACTCATCTATGACAATATTCTCACCAGAGGAATTAGTCACATTATTTGGTAACGGAGAAGAAGATTGGTCATTAGAGACGTTGAGAACATCATTGAGAGCTGATCATGGTTACAACAGTGAATCACAGTCCATCAAGAACCTACTTGAGATTATGTCAGATTTCACCAGAGAAGAGAGACGTAAATTCTTACAGTTCATGACTGGATCTCCAAGATTACCAATTGGCGGATTCCAAAGTTTAAGACCTGATTTAACTGTTGTTTGTAAACAGAGTGAAGATGGTTTACTGCCTGATGATTATTTACCAAGTGTTATGACTTGTGCTAACTACTTGAAATTACCTGATTATTCATCGAAAGAGATGATGAGACAGAGAATCACACAAGCTTTCAACGAGGGATCAGGATCATTTTTGTTGTCTTGATCGAGGATGGAGTAAGTACTAATTATGAACGTGCAAAAGATGATGAATGAACGTTTTGGAACGAAATATGATACTTGTAGTCTTAGTACATTAGTTCTAACTAAATCTATTTACAGAGAATTCTAACATTTTATACAGGCTTATTTCTTCTTTTCATTCTTCTTCTTCTCGTACTCCTCAATCAACTGCTTTTGCAAGTGTGGTTGACAAGGCAAGTATTCCTTGAATTCCAAAGAGAACTCACCTTTACCCTGAGTGTTAGCTCTCAAAGTTGAAGCGAAACCAAACATTTGGTTCAAAGAACAGTCAGCAGTGACGGTAAATTCATCATTGACGTTTTCTGTGTCCTGAATAACAGCCATCAACTTGTTCAAGACACTGATGATGGCACCTTGAGACTCATTTGGAGCAGTGATTGTAAGTTTCATGATCGGCTCCAAAATGACAGGGTTGGATTTCAAGAAAGCGGATCTGAAAGCCATCTTTGTAGCTTGCTTGAAAGCCAACTCTGAAGAATCGACAACATGGGTAGCACCATCGTTGATCAACATAGAGGCACCGAGGACTCTATGGCCGATAAGAGGACCCTTTTCACAGGCTTCTTCGAACCCCTTTTGACACCCGAAAAGGTACTTGTCTGAGATTTTACCACCCACGACCAGAGTCTCAAAGAGATTCTCACCAACAGCAGGTTTGAGTTCACCCATGACTCTGGCAAATTGACCAGCACCACCAGATTGTTTCTTATAAGTCTCATCGAAAGTGGTGGACCCCAAGATAGCCTCTCTGTACGAGACCTGTGGCTTACCAAGGGTACATTCGATATTGTACTCACGTTTCATTCTTTCAACGTAGATCTCAAGGTGCAATTCACCCATACCAGAGATAACGGTTTCCTTGGATTCAGGGTCGAACTTGACTCTGAAAGTAGGATCTTCCTTCTGGAATTTGTTCAAAGCTCTTGAGAAGTTGGTGGTATCTTTGTTTTTAGGGGTGATCGACAAAGAAACAACAGCGTCTGGCACGTACATCGAGGACATGGTATATTTCACAGTACCATCGGTGAAAGTATCACCAGAGGAACAGTCGATACCGAAAGTGGCACAGATTTCACCAGGACCAACTTCATCGATCTCTTCCATATCATTGGAGTGCATTCTCACCAAACGAGACACTTTCACCTTCTTTTCAGTTTTAACGTTGGTGATGTACTGACCCTTCTTCAATTTACCTTGGTAAACTCTGATATAGGTCAATTGACCAAACTTACCGTCTTCCAACTTGAAAGCCAACCCAACTACTGGAGCCTTGGAGGAAGGAACCAAGTTGATCTGTGCTTCCTCATTAGCAGCATCTAGACCGGTGTTCAAGATCTCTGAAGGGTTAGGTAAGTAGTCTACAACGGCGTCTAATACTGGTTGAATACCTTTGTTGGCCAAAGCTGACCCCATCAAGACCGGAGTGAATTTTCTGGCAATTGTTGCACGTCTGATAGCATTCTTGATCTGTTCCACAGTTGGTTCCACTTCCTCGATGAAACATTCGGCTATTTCGTCGTCTACATCGGCCAACATCTCGATCAAAAGACTTCTCTTCTCCTCGACCAACTCTTTCAAATCTTCAGGGACTACATCGGTTCTTATGATCTCACCTTGGGAACCTTCGTTGTACAAAGCGACACGGTCGATGATGTTCACCATACCTTTCAAGTCCTTCTCAGCTCCGATAGGAACCTGGATGGCAGCAGCTGGGATTTTTAACTTTTGGTTGATCTGCTGGATGGCTCTGAAAGGATCAGCACCCATTCTATCCATCTTGTTCACAAAAGTGACTCTAGGAACGTTATAACGACGCATTTGACGATCAACAGTGACAGTCTGGGACTGGACACCTGATACAGCACACACGACCAAGACAGCTCCATCAAGAACTCTCAAGGCTCTCTCGACCTCGATGGTGAAGTCGATATGTCCTGGAGTGTCGATCAAGTTGAAATGGTAACTCTCGTTGTCCTTATCCCAAGAACAGTATGTGGCAGCAGACTGGATGGTGATACCTTTCTCTCTTTCCAAGTCCATCGAATCCATCTTAGCTCCGACACCGTCACGGCCTCTGACATCGTGAATGGCCTTGATTCTACCGGTGTAGAACAAGACACGTTCAGTGAAAGTGGTCTTACCAGAGTCAATGTGGGCAGAAATACCGATATTTCTCATCTTACGAGCAGTTTCAGCATCCAGAGGTGTCAAATCTTTGGCAAGTTGATCGATGATCACCTTCTCATCCTCATAAGCTCTTGCAACGGTTCCTTTACTGAACAGTCTATGGAACTGACATCCATTAAGAGCACCACCAAGAGCTCCAGCTCTCAGCCCTAGTCCAACACGACCAATCCTCAGTCTCTTACCAAACAAATGGCTAACAACTGATGCCATTTTTGTACCTTATTTGAAAGCCAAATGACAAGGTCTACCTGTATCTAATTGATGTCTTGATATCGTTAACGATCTGAGCTTTTATATTCAGAGTGAAAAATTTCCAAATTTTTTTTTTGGATTATTGACACATGAAAAATAACCGTTGAAATTTGACAGACATATTCTCTTTTGACACATCAAAAGTTAGCGATGGATCAAGTTTGGTCAATTGGTGTTGATGTGGGCACTTCATCGGTGAGAGCATGTGTTACTGATCAAGAGGGTACTGTGATACATAGTGGCAGCTCTTTCTTGACGAGAAAGCACCATCTGGAGCACCATGAGTTCATCACTCAATCTTCAGATGAGATCTGGAACTTGGTGAAAAATTCAATTGCATCCTCTTTGGAAGGTATTGGGCCGAATATTGCAAAAATAAGGGGAATAGGAGTCGATGCTACTTGTTCCTTGGTAGTTTTGCAGAAAAAAGCAGGCAAATTGGTGCCATATCCAGTAGATTTCGAGTTCCAAGATCCAGATCAGAATGTCGTCTTATGGATGGACCATCGATGTGCAAAGGAACTGGAAGAATTGAATGAAATTTGTAAAAATGAGAAGTTCATGTCCAAAATTGGAGGATGTTTCTTGCCAGAGATGGGTGTGCCAAAGTTGAAATATTTGATCGATAGAATTGATAAAGACGTTGTATCGAGCTTAGTGTTCATGGAATTGCACGATTATGTGTCAATAATGTTGAAGACTGACGGCTGCTTGGATTTGTATAACGTCCAATATCACACTGAGGATCATCTGCTGGCAGATATCGCTTTGGACGGGTCCACAAAAGGCTGGTCTTCCAGATTGTTGAACAAATTCGGTTTATCAGCTCTATCACTGGACAACTTCCAACTCATCGGAAGACCTGAGTCCTCTGAGGCACAAGATTATCTTCCTGTACCATTTTCTGGTGCTCGTGTAGGTATTGTTTGTGATAGTGTGAAGACGCGTCTTGGATTACCGAGCGATAAAGATATCTTTATAGGTCATGGTGTCATCGACTGTTATGCTGGATGGATATCAACGGTAAAAGATGTGAACACCACAATTTCCATGGTCGCTGGTACTTCGACTTGCTATTTGATGTCAAATGATCAAGAGAGGGAAGTCATTGCAGGTGTTTGGGGTCCATTTAACAATTTTGTTCGTGATACCTTCATCTCAGAACTGGGTCTGTCAGCTACTGGAGCTTTGATCGAACATTTGTTCAAGACACATCCTCTGTTTAAAGAGCTAGAAAAGCAATGCCACTTGGAGAAGATCTCAGTGTACGATAAACTTGACGAGATCATCCAGTTCATGTCCAAAGAAGCTCGATATCCAATTGCCAACTATCTAGTGAGACACAGGTTTCTTTATGGAGAAATTATGGGCAATAGAACTCCATACAGTGATTCTCGAATGACAGGTCTGTTCATTGGAGAAACTGCTGACTCTTCCGTGAAGGATTTGCTGTTGAAGTATCTTGTCACGCTAGAGTTCCTCGCTTTACAGACTACTCAGATCGTGTCAACGTTCAAAGAAGGTGGTTACGATGTACAGCAGATCTCGACAAGTGGGTCACAATTCAGTAACAAACGTCTTGTGGAGATGATTGAGGCTCTGACAAAATTGCCAGTGGTATCTTATGAGTCTCAAGAACCTCTATATACTGTGGTTAGAGGTGCCTCCATGATTGGCTTTGCTGCTGCTTTGAATAAAGATATCAAAGAGATAATGAGCTCCATGAATGTACCACGGAGAGTGTCAAAACTGATTCCAGACCCATTGTTGGTGGCTTTTCTTGATGCCAAATACAAGATCATGTTGCAAATGGCCGAGAGCCAAATAAAGTATCGAGAGTTCATGGACTCACAACTTCAAGGTTTCAATGATCTATGAGCAGGGAATAGAGTGTAGCGTTCAGGTGAATTGGCAGACTCTTTCATTGCTAATACAAGGTGGCACTCATTCCATACAGAGACAAAATGTTAGAGAATTTATAGAATGTCTTTGAATCGAGTGCCTTTATGAGTGTTGAAAGGTGTGGAGATTCCATCAATTGGGGGTGATACTGGCTGGAGTGAACCAAAACTATGAAGAGATCTGAGGAGGCACTCCGTTTAAATACCCCAAATTTCAAAGCAATTTGGCAGAATTCTGGCTCCAAGCTCCTGATGATGGCTTAAAGGTCCAGAACATAAAAACTGTTCTCTATCAAATAAATTCATATAAATAGGACGATTTCTCTCTCTCACCCCCAAAATCTCTTGACAATTTTTTTTCACTCAAACTGGCTATAAAAGATCAAGAGATGAGCTTACAGAAAGAGAAGCTAATGGTGTTGTAAGTTGGAGACGCAACGAACAGAATGTCAAGTGTGTTCAAGCTATCAATCAAAGGAGTACGGTCCTTTGATCCAATTGAGACAGAGACCATCGAATTCAACAAGCCTCTTACCTTGATAGTAGGTAGTAATGGAAGTGGAAAGACCACCATCATCGAATGCTTGAAGTTTGCCACGACAGGGGATTTCCCTCCCAATTCGAAAGGAGGAGCCTTCATACACGACCCCAATATAGGTGGAGAGAAGTCTGTGATTGCACAGATCAAATTGGCTTTCAATAATATTAACAACAAGAACATGATTCTTACCAAGACGCTTCAATTGGTGAACAAGAAGACCTCCAATACCTTCAAGACCTTGGAGAACCAGTTGATGGTGCTCAATAACGGTGAAAGGGTCACCATCAGCACCAAAGCAGCAGACGTCGAGCAATTGGTGCCACAGTTCTTAGGTGTCACCAGATCCATTCTTAACTATGTGATCTTCTGTCACCAGGAGGATAGCCTTTGGCCCATAAGCGAGCCAGCAGTGTTGAAGAAAAGATTCGATGAGATATTCGACTCGGTGAAGTATATAAAAGTGTTGGACAACTTCAAAGACCTACGGAAACAGTTCAACGAGGACATCAAATTACTCACCAATAACGTTGAGCATTTGAAACAGGAGAAGGCTAGAGCCAGTAAGAAAAGAATGGAGAAACAGGGTCTAGAGACAAGTATCACCAGTTACAACGACGAGATTGAGATAATCGAGGGAGAGTTAGCTGCTACTACTGCTAAATTGGACCATCTCTTCAAGTCCAATCAGGACTACGAACTGATCATCAATAAGATCGAATCTTTACAACAGCAGAACCACTCACTTAAATCTCAAATCACCAAGTTGAACAGCTCGATAGATTTACTTAAAGACTCAGACGATGAATTGCAGGGCAAATTGTCCAACTTCAACGAAGTTCAATTAGAGCAAAGAGATTCAGTAAACTCTTTGAAATCACAGTTACAATCCAAATCAGACACTCTTATACAGAGAAGAAAGGACTTCAACATCAATGTCGGGAAATTAGGAGAGATGAAGTCGTTGAAAGATAGATATGACGAGAATTTGGTACTGAGAGACGCTTTGATCAACACTGAGTATCCAGACCTTGAATTATCTCCACAATCATCTTTGGAAGTGTACATGAAGCAATTGGAACAGCTCAAAGACAAACACGAAAAGGAAAGCGAGAAGCTCACGGAACAATTATCAACGATCAAATCGGATTACGATACAAGAGCTCTCAGGTTTAGAGAAGATCGTTTGAAATTGGACCAAATGTTGAGATACTTTTCAGACGACATCGACAACTACAAGCAGTTGAACGAGAAAATATCTAAGCGTGTTTCAGAAATAACAGTGGATGAGAACGATCTCATACTCGAGAAAGAAGAGTTGGTGTCTTTGAAGAATGATTTGGCCTCTTTGAAGGCAGAGAACAAAATTGTAGCATTATCCGATGACATTTCCCAAACCAACAGAGAAATACTATCTTTGGAATCTCAAGTTGAAGAGTTGAATCACCAGATCTCTGCCAGTAGCAAACAAAGCGAGTCTGTGACAAGGCTGTTGTTGCTTAAAGAACAAATAGGCAAGCTCGACAAAAAGATTGAGTTATTATCGAGTAACAATGCTTTGGAATTCCAGAAATATACACAACAAGAACTCAATCCAGAGAGCTGCTTGGAACACATTAACGATACTATGGAACTCAAAAGAGATGATTTGGAAACCGAGGAACTCGACCTAGAAAACTCTCAGCAAGAGAGATATGATTTAATTACTCAATTGAAAAACTTGGAATCCGAGAGTTCCAAATTCGAAGAAGAATTGAAACAGAAAACAGAGATAATACAAACAACATTACCAGAGGATGTCAACCTTAATGACTATGAAGAATATGTCAGTGACTTACAAAAGGATTACGACACCATGTCTGAAAATATTAATATCACAGAGGTCACTGTGAAGTTCAACGAGGCTGCATTGAATTCAGCCAAAAAGGATCACTATTGTGTGTTGTGTAGAAGAGGTTTCCAAGATCATGAATTGACAGGGTTTTTGAAAATGCTCGAGGAACACAATGCCAAAATAAAAAAGGGGATTGATACTAAGATGAGAGACCAATTGAAAGCGGAATTGGATGAGACTAGAGATTTGATGCTACACGTTCAAAGAGTCCGAGAATTGGAGTCATCAGGAATCAATGAGGTGAACAGACAGAAAGAAATCTTACAAAAGGAAATTGATCTGAAAAATGCACAGTTACAGAACCAAAAGAACGCATTGGATCTGTTGAAAAGTGATATAGGTAAATTGGAATCCATGCGTACCATGGCTAGAGAATTGGAGAGATTACAAACTGAGCAGCATAATTTGAAAACTGAGCTCGACACTTTGCAAGATGAGTTTTATGGAGTCGACATCAAGTCTGTATCAAAATTGCAGGAGGAACAGGATGAAGTCAGCACAAGTTTGAAGAAATTGAGGAAAAACCTCACCGAATTTATGAACTCCAAGGAGAGCACAATCACAATGATCAATCGATTAGAATTAAAAGTTCGTGAAAGGAGTTTGACTATAACAAATAAAGAGAAAGATCGCCTTGATCTAGATCACCTCAAAAGACAATTTTCAGATAACGAGAAACAAATTGAGCTGTTAGAAAAGTCGATTGAAGAGAAAAGAGATCTGTATGAGCAAGATGAGAAAGAGTTCAAAGAGTTCGAAGAGGAATATTTGGAACTGAAACTGGCAGTTGAGATTAATGAACGAGAACAACAACTGATCGCTCATCAGTACGTTCAGTTGTTTGAGAAGATGAACTCTTTGTATCAACAAATTAACCAGTACATTGAGAATGATCTGCAAAGACTTCTGGAGTACACCAAGATGAATCTTGTTCTAGAGGAAGAAATTGACCAATTGGCATTAGAAATCGATTCCATGAAAGACAGTATTCAAAATTCAGAGCTAGAACTCTTGAATAGCGAGAAAATTTTACGTAACATCAGAGACAACATTGACATTCGTAATTTGGAGAAAGAGTTGAACGAGAATTTGTTGGAGATCAACTCGATGGAGGAACAGAATGCAAGAGTTTCAAGAGAAAATTATCTTCAGGAGACCAGCGATTTGAATCAAGTTTTCTCCAAGTTAACATCTGAACATCTGATGAAAAAAGGGGAGATCTTGCAAATATTAAAACAGATCGAATCGATCGAGTCAGAACTTACAAAAGACTACCTCGATATTGAGTCCAGGTATAACGAAGAGTTCTTGCAATTACAAACCAAGTTCTTTGTGAATAACGATTTGACCGTTTATTCGAAAGCTTTGGATAATGCGATCATGAAGTTCCATTCTTTGAAGATGAAAGAGATTAATGAGATCATTGATCAATTGTGGAGAACCACATACAGTGGTAGCGATGTAGATACAATTATGATCAAATCTGAAAGTAATACAACCGGAGTCAAGTCTGGTAACAGATCATATAATTACCGTGTTGTGATGGTGAAACAAGGTGTTCATTTGGATATGAGAGGTCGTTGTTCTGCTGGTCAGAAAGTGTTGGCCAGTATCATTATAAGATTAGCATTACTGGAGTGTTTTGGTATCAATTTCGGTATGATCACCTTGGATGAGCCAACGACGAATCTAGATGAAGATAACATCGAGAGTCTTCTGAAATCTTTGAATCTGATCATCGAGTTACGTCAAAAACAGAAGAATTTCCAATTGATAGTGATCACTCACGACGAAAAATTTTTGAGGTTTATGGGAGCACTGAAATTTACAGATCTCTACTATCGTGTATCAAGGGACGAGCGTCAAACAAGTGTCATTGAACTGGTTCCAATCTCCGTGATCAACGAGTGATGCGATGATCCAGAGACAGCCCCGGATTACCCGATTAGGAATAGTCATAAATCCCTGGTTAAAAACATCAGATGAAGATGGTGAAAAAATTTTTGGGTGAGTCTTTAAACAGACGCAGAGATAAAAACTCATTGAGTGTATGTTTTGTTCTGTACTAAAGAAATTGAATTTAGGAAACAGCTTCAAGAACCAGATACTCAAGATGTCCACCGGGGTGCAACAGCCGCATTGGAAGAAGCCTATCTCAGAGGCCACCAAATCGCCTTTGAAGTTGTACAATTCTTTGACCAGGTCTAAGGAAGAGTTCATCCCAATTGATGAAGAAGAGGTCACATGGTACTCTTGTGGAGCCACCGTTTATGACTGGAGTCATATGGGACATGCCAGAAACTACGTCACCATCGACATCAACAGACGTATTTTGCAAGACTATTTCGGATACAACATTCTCTTCATACAGAACGTTACCGATATAGATGATAAAATTATCATCAAGTCCAGACAGGAGCATTTATTTGGTAAATTTGTCGAGGAAAACAAGACAATCACCGAGGATTTAATCGCGCAGATCAACGAGGCCTGGACTCAGTATGTGTCCAAGAACTTATCTTATGACTCCAGCAGTGATTTCACAGAGTTTTGCTCGAAATTGGACATCACCACCAATGCTAAATTCCCAATGTACATCAAACTGGCTACAAGAGCACAAAAGGCATTAAAAGAGCCTAAAGATATCAAATTCTTGTTGGAAGAGGTGAAAGATGTTGTAGTACCAATGCTCGATACCAAATATGGGTCCAGTATAACAGATTTGGGTATTTTCCGTAAGACTTCATCGCACTGGGAGCAAAAATTCGACCAAGATATGGAGAGATTGAACGTGTTGCCGCCAAATGTCGTCACCAGAGTCTCGGAATACGTCCCAGAGATTGTAGATTTTGTATCACAGATCATCGAGAGAGGGTACGCATATGCTACCAAAGATGGATCTGTGTACTTTGATTGTACCAAGTTTGACCATTCCACCCTCCATGACTATGCCAAATTGCAACCGTGGAACAAAGCTGATAAGTCTTTGTTAGAGGAAGGTGAAGGTTCTTTGACTGTAGCTGATGATAAACTCTCGAGCTCAGATTTTGCTCTTTGGAAGTCGTCGAAACCTGGAGAACCTTTCTGGGACAGTCCTTGGGGTAAAGGACGTCCAGGATGGCACATTGAGTGCTCTGTAATGGCGACAAGTATTGCACCAAATCGTATGGACATCCATTCGGGAGGTATCGATCTTCTGTTCCCTCACCATGATAACGAAATTGCTCAGACTGAGCTGTACTACGACTCAGAGCAATGGGTCAATTATTTCTTACATACTGGCCACTTACACATCGAGGGACAGAAGATGAGTAAAAGTTTGAAGAATTTCATCACCATCGATGAAGCCTTACAGAAGAACTCCGCTAGACAGTTGAGATTGTGTTTTGCCCTTGTACAATGGAATAACCAGTTGGATTTCAAAGAGAGTTTGTTGAACGAAGTCAAATCTATCGAGTCCACTTTCAACAAATTCTTCTCCACCGTTAGAGGTTTAAATAACGATTACAAACATGACTTGGCCAACGGTGTTGTTGTATCCAAGAAGTTGGGCGCTAAAGATTTCGAATTAGCCCTGGATTTGAAAAACTATAAAAAGCTCATCGATGAAGCTTTCAGAGACAATTTATCCACACCTAAAGCTGTGAGATTGTTGATCGAACTTGTCGCTAAATCCAATAATTATATCCAGACAGTTGAAGAGATCAGAATTCAGTCCTTGATCAACGTTGTCAACTACATCACCAAGATATTATCAGTGATTGGATTCGAGATCAGATCAGATAGATTAGGGTGGATAGATGATCAACTGTCATCTCAAGGATCTGTAGAGGACATTGCATTGCCATTTGTCAAAGTGTTATCCAGCTTCAGAGACACAGTGCGTTCCAGCGCTATTGCCAAAGAGGATTACTCGGTTCTCTTGAAACTGTGTGATGAAGTCCGTGATAAAGATTTGCTCAAATTGGGGGTGTCGTTGGACGATAGATCTTCAACTGGGGCTTTGATCAAGTTTTTGGATGAGAGTGAGAAGAGTGAGTTGATCAAACAACAAGAGCTGAGTGCAAAGATACTGGAACTGAAGCTGGCGAAGCAGGCGCTGAACAAACTGAAAGAAGAGGCTAAACAGCTGGAGAAGTTGGCCAAATCCAAGATATCACCTTTGGAGATGTTCAAGATAGGTGAAAACAGTGGTAAATACAGCGAATACGACGAACAAGGTATTCCTACAAAGGACTCTGAAGGTGTTGAAATCACCAAGAGTGCAAGAAAGAAGTTGGTCAAGTTATGGGACTTACAAAACAAGCTTCATCAGGAATATCTAAATAATTAAACAACACCTATTGTTTCAATTATATAGAAAAGAAAAAGATTCATAATTATTATCATCATCATCAGAGTCATTAAATCAGTATTTTTAGTTTAAAATCACCGGTAATTAAACCTCGTACAGTGTGAATATGTAAAAGTTGATCATCATTCGAATGGTAATAATTATTGAAAAAAAACTTGAAACCTTTCAAGGGCTGTTTCTTTGTTAGTACTTTAGGCGCTTAACACTGAGTGGAAAAAGGTTGGTAAATCAGTTAAAGACCTATCATCAACACGTCGAGCCTAGACACCCCAATTTTTGTACACTATGGAGCGCATCGTCGCGAAGACGAAAAAGACAAGCCGTGATATGTCCGCCCGGTCACGTGTATCCTCATTTAAACCGTGGTTTGTTTTACATACATTCTTGTGGTTGATATTAGTACTCTGTTGGAGGTTTAAAGACATGGCTCATACAAGGCTGAAACTTAACGATAAATGCTATTGTCGACATGCGAGATACATTCAGTCGGAACAATTGGTAAAATGCAAATAATCACTGCCATGAAATCTCGTTATGATACATACTTTCAATAGATTATGGACATCTTGATATATAGAGAAGAAATGAATAGTGAAGTAGGTTCCAAGTGGTGAAAAATTTTTTCATATAGAAAAGTTACCCGGCCTTAAAAAGTGCGCACATAGTTAAGAAATCGAGGGCTCTCAGTGAGCTGTGTCTTGTTATATGTGGTGAAGCTGACTGTGATTAGCAGCTGTGGAGCAGCAATGGAGCAGCTCTACGGTAGCCACAGGGTAAGCTTGGCTCAGCTATAGCAGTGTAGTGTTGAAACAGCTGGTAGTTACAAAGCTGTCGGTGTTAGTACAACAGTGAGTTGGTTATCCAGTGGAGCTAGACAAGGGCTCCGAAGAAAGACACCTTGACAGCGATGGTGAAACCGATATGGGCAAGGACGAGCACGATGATGAGAGGAAAGTTGGAGAGGAATGGAGCGAATTTGGACCCAATTGACACCCCACTGAGGATGCCTCCGAGCAGAGAGAGGATCCATTGGATAATAGTGGACACCACAGAGTGGTCTACTGTGAACACTTGGAACAAGGACAAGACAGCCAGTGGGGTCCACCAGATGTTTGAGTAACCGTAGACACTGGCAATGCTGGAATAGGACCAGAGTGGATCGACGTGTAGATGGAACCTGGTGTATAAATAGATACACAATGGCATCAAGGCGAGGTACCCATATAACAAGTTCAACGAGGTGATGAACCTCTCCAAAGTGTTGTCATTGGAATGAGGGATCAGATGCCACCATTCGGTGAACAACTCCGAGATAGAATGGCAGAAGAAGAGCAATACCAACACTGTTCCAGTGATCCAAATGGCTCCATATAAATCCCCTGACGCTGTCAATTGATCCTGAGTATCGAGCTTGGAGAATGGGTTCAAATTCTGACCGATCCTCTCGAAGAAGTGGGCAGTGTTGAGGTCAAAATATTGTCTGTAATGGTTGATTGATAGATAACCACCATCGAAATTACTCTGTTGAGCCACAGCTGGCGCGACAGGTGTCTCGTCGTCTAACTTGTTGTACGACATGCTGTTCTTTATTAATGCGCATATGTTTAAATTTGGTATGGTTTTTTTTTTTTTTTTATAGTGTTGTCTATGTGATTTGGTCTGAGGCTGGCTAAGAGATGAAGAGAGTGTGAAGTGATCGAGTTTTTGAAGCTGATGTTGAGTAGGATCAATTGGAGCTGATTGGACTGAATTGAGTTGAAAGAGTGAGTTTTTGCAAGTGAATTAATTCGCTAATGGCATAAATGTGTGGTGTATGTAAAACTGAGCATTTTACTAATTGTGATAAGCCCACGACACAGAGACACGACAGTTGATATGAACAGATACGGATTTTCAGGCTAAGATGAAGACATGAGCTGTAATTGGCAGCTATGCGCAGTATTTGATGCTATCACACGATCAAATCGCTCAAAATTGTAGTAACAAAGTGTCGAGACAATTGTGTGTGAAAAAAGGGATACACGAGCGCTGTGAGAGCGCTGTGAATATGATAATTCAAGTCAGACGCTGCGTTAATTCACTACAATTGAGGATTTTGAAGCGATCACACATCCCAAAGATGTTTAGAAAGCAAATGTGAGCTCAAATTTTAATACAATACTTGAGAATATCGGAGGGTTCAGTTGATCGGTATGATATTCGAGTCTGATCAACATTTCCTCTTTAGGCATTTTGTGCGTGTACGACCATGAATTGATAGGAGACTTATACAGCTTGAACGACTTTAGCTCGAAATGAATGAAGATTGGTATGCTAAGAGCTTGAGCAGTGAAAGAAACTTCAGCCGAGTACCTGGAAACTACGCATCATCATTGTTCGATATTAGTTTTGTTAAATTTGATAAAACAACAAGAGCACTAAAGCACCTGAGCATACAAGCTGGTATCAACTAGATATCAAGTACAGTAGATCAAGACTATAACTCAGCAAGAAGCAAAGGTAACTAACGACCAATCCAACCACCATCCACCAATAACAATTCTCCATGAATATAACCACTGGCTTCACTACACAAAAATACAGTTGGACCTTTAAAATCATCAGGTCTCCCCCATCTCTCCAGGGGAATACGTTCCAAGATCTGACGACTACGTACTGGGTCGTTCTCCAAAGCTGTGGTCATATTGGTCTGGATGTAACCTGGAGCGATACCGTTGACGTTGATTCCATATTTAGCCCATTCGTTGGAACACAGTTGGATGAACGATCTGAGTCCACCTTTAGAGATAGCATATGGAGTGATATTCAAACCACCTTGATAAGACATCAAAGAAGCAGTGAACAATATCTTGCCCTTCTTACCCAAGGCGATCAAATGACGACCCATGAGTTGGGTCAACTTCGCAGGAAGTCTCATATCGACATGTAACACTTTATCGAACTCATCATCATCGAAGTCAACCAATGGAGACCGATGAGATATACCAGCGTTGTTGACCAAGATATCAACACTTGCATTGATACTGGCTTCCAACAGTGGGTTGAAGATCTGGGATTCAACCTGGTTAGTTGCAACCTGTGATAGATCCACAGATATAGCAGTGATGGTGGTGTTGAAACCTTTGCTCTTAGCGGCAGACTCGAATAACTCGATACTGGCTTTTGGGTCGGTGCTTGGCCTATGGGTAAAGATCAATTGATCTATTCCCAGCTCCACCAACCCAATGGCCATACCTTGACCAATGCCATTGGTGGCTCCGGTGATCAAACCAACTTTACCTTTAAGTGAAAACAAGTCGCTACTCATCGTGTGACTAATTGGTGACTCTGCTCGACTTGACTTTGATTCGATCTGGGGATCTGGTCCTTTTATATGATAATCTGGAATAGGAATTAGGCGACACTGTGGTGATCAACTTGCTTGAAAGACTAATTGTTACTGTGAGGTTGACTCATTTAGTGAACTGCACTATTGACTATTGTATAGTTCCTTGTACTATGTTCACTACTGTATAGTATAGTATAGTATAGTGTAGTATAGTATAGTATAGTATAGTATAGTATAGTATAGTATAGTGTAGTATAGTATAGTATGGTATAGTATAGTATGGTATAGTATGGTACAGTACAGAACAGTATAGTACAGTGTAGAGTATACTGCCTCACTGTGTAGCTCTGCACTTGTAGCTCTGCACTTGTAGCTCTACACTGTATGGCTGTACCAGCTGTACCCTCTGTAGCTGTACCCTGTTCATGTTACCTCTCAGCTCTCTCTACTCATCAGTCTTGTCTGGCCAACTCTTATATCCCTCTCTATTCCTCTGTTCTTCTACTTTACTACCCTTCTTGTTCTACTCTCAAGCTTATCTCTTTGTTTCTATATCTCCATCTCTTCATCTCTCTATCTCTCTAATTCTTCATAATCTGCTCCTTTCCCTCTGCTCACCACGCATCTTTTCTTCACTCTCACTTAACTCTTTCACACACGCATTAATTGATCATTTAAACCTTTTTGTTTAGTTCTTTGTCACACGCACTTTCTCTTGAGATACGCAGTAGAGATTTTCTCTTTCTATGCCTTTGATACGCACTGGTATGGCTAATTGATATTTTCATGATACTCACGCGTATCTTTTTTCACTGTATTAATTAAATCTATGGAGTGAGTTATATATAATAGTGCTTGATAAGAGATACACAGAGAATCTTATTCACAACAAATACACTACACCACACTATACAAAACTACACACTGCACTACACCACACCACACTATACTACACATCACAACAATACAAAGCCACACAGATACTGTAGATAAAACCACAGCATGTCTTTCTGGTTTCGACATCATATCCAATCACTGCCAATAGTCAATTGCATTTATCCCAACTTCAAAGTATCAACAGCTACCCCATCTCTTCACTCATCTTCATTACACCTACTCCCACTATTCAACAACAAACAACAAGAATCTTATGATTTCGATAACGACGATTTCGATCTCGATGAATTGTTAGCTCTGACTGAGCCTGTACCGGTGGATTCAGATACCATGGAGATAGATCTCATAGTGAAAAATACAAGCATCTCAGTCAACAACCTCCATCACACTTACAATATACCCTCCACTATACGATCGTGCTGTGTCTTGAAAGGCAAAGATGATACTCTTCTCCTTTGTCTCAAGACAGGTTATCTACTAGTGGTGAAATTTTACATATTTGGCACTACCATCGCTCCAAGAGTGATCCAGGATATCAAGCTATCACACAACGATGCGAAGATCACCAATTTAGGCAGGTCTATCCACGCCTCTGCAAAACTCATCCTGATTCTGTCTCAGTCTTTGAATATCAGATTTTGTCAGTTGGATAACAACGACAGAATCTCTCACTCGATCAACTTCATAATAGATGGCACTATCTTACTCAACACTTTCATCCATGCCAACCCAAACCATCTCATGTTTCTATCCTTGATCATCACATCTCTGAGAAATTTACAATTCAGATTATTCGAGAAATGGGACGACGACTCTTTGGATCATATCCAACAGTACTCTCCGATTCTTCTTCCAGCTGATTTCCAAATCCCTAAATACCTTACTCTGGTCAAGGATATTGTTGTATTGATATACCCACACTCCATCACACTACTGGGATTGAACTATTTGATCTCGTACGATTTATCGAATTACCAGAACTTTGAAATCTTTGATTCGATGACTTCGATAACAAATTACTGTCTAACCGATGACACTCTTCTAATATCGACGAACAAAGGCTCAGTATACTCTGTTCACATTAACGGGATATCTGAGCCCGTGTTGAAGGTGATTTACCAGAATAATATGCCAATTACAAATTTCTCAATTTCACAGACTGATGGACTTGATTTGATACTATCGACATCAAACTCACTCCGTAAAGTGTCTTTAGATCAAAACCATCACCAAATCTCATCGATTAAACAGAACTGGTTGGCTCCAGTTCTCGATTTCACCACCATCACTAACAATAAAAAACAACAAGAGTTGTGGGTTTTACTGCAGTCTGGTCCTAAGAAGACCTCATTGGTGAAGCTCAACTACTCGTTGAAATTGAACCTCTTGATCAACGACGACTTTTTCAAAGCTCTGGAGCAGATTTGGAAGATCGATAATTATTTATTGTTCAATTTCAAAGATCATTCCAGTTTATATCAATTCCATGGCTTGGAGTTGATTCTATTGGAATCGAGTTTGACTCTCGACTCGAACACCTTGTTGTTCACAAAATTATCAACATTTGCATTGCATGTAGCACAGTTTCATATCTCGTTGTATGATATCGACTCAAATCAAGTCATTTGCAATAGAAGCTTGACCCAGTCAGTTATCTTAGCACACTCAGGTACTGATTCAATACTGTTGATCACTCGTGATATACACTTGGAAATTTTAAGAGTTGCCAATAATGAATTCGAATCGGTGTTCAGATCGAAATTGAACCAACAACCTTCAATGGTGAAATTCATCAGGATAGCCAACACCGAATACTTGATGGTTGGGTTCTTCAATAACGACATGATGATTATTGATCTTCAGTCTTTACAGCCTATCAAACTGATCTCAATCTCGACCATGAACAAAGAGTTTCTCATTCCTCACGACCTGATCTATTCCAACGGCTCAATCATCATTTCGTCAAAGAATGGAATGTATTGCATAATCTCAGATACCAAAACAGCATTTATAAAAGTTTCAGAGACACCGATCAAGATCGTATCGACTCAGAATGAGGTGGTTTTGATCTCACAAAAGATCTATAAGTTAAACTTGGAGGACTCGATATATCCACAGAAATATGACTTAGAGAACTTGCCAAACTTCAAGTGTCACGATTTAGTCGTAAACGATGAGAAAGAGTTCCTCATATTGAGTAACATGGGCTTTGGTATTATTTCTGGGGCAAGTGACCAGCCAGTGCTCGTTCCAATGAGAAAGTACAAATTTAATAACGGTTACACAAGATTGATCAATTTGACCTATTCCAAATTTTTCATATTACTACTGAGCGTCCCAACTGAAGAACCTTTGATCTTAATGACTTACAATTTGAAAAAATTACCTATACAAGATACAAAATGGTTGTCAAATGATGAGGTGATACTTAGCGTTGAAGAGTGGAAATTTGAGTATTGCAATGAAGATCAGGAGATGAAATGTCATCTTCAATTGTTGATCGGTTGTTACGACACTGTGAAGATGAAAAGTTGTATAAAAGTGGTTGAGTTGAAAAGGGATGCCGATGATATCAAGTTGAACAAGCTTTTCCAATGGAACTGCTCGAATGATACAGATAATAGGATCAGTTTCATCAGACAGTTCTCGAACAACTTGATCATCTACTGTATCCATAACGAGTTATACAAGATTTTCTACAATTTCGTTGATCGAAAGTTTGAGAAGCCGGAATTGATCAACTCTTTCAAAGATAAGATCAACGCCATAGATTTGAATTCCGAATACATCGCAGTCTCGATATTGAACGACAGTTTCGTGGTTCTAAGATACACTGCACAGACACAAGAATTTCAAATTCATTTCAAAGATAATTTCATCAGTAACATCTATCAAATATTGATGGTGGCTGATAAATTGGTGATCAGTGATAAATATCGGTCGATCATAAGAGTTTACGATACCCTGGATTTCACGGGCAAGCAAGCTGTATACCAGACAGACTCATTGGTTAAATTCTGCAAATGTGATTTCCGATCCAGATGGAGTGACGAACAGACGAGATTTTTAGCTTGTTCACTAGACGGTGAGGTATCGGTGTTCACAGAAGTGTCTGTGTCTCAACACAAGAAAATGCAAGACTTGGTTTCTTCTCCAGATGATTTGTATCAACTTGGAGATAAACCTGATTGGTTTCTAAATGATGTTGGTAACGTTGTGGATTCCGACAGGTTGAGAAGAAGCAGTGACTTGGAGTTGGATCTGTTTATGACATCTTTGTATATCTAACTGTAGCAGCAGCTACAGTTTCTTGTACTAAGTGACGGTATCATAATGATGAGAATTCAATTATCAAGTTGATATCAAGATGACATCAAGATGACATCAGCATTATGGCACATTGAAATCAAAATAACATCATGATAAATGACATCAAATTACAGCCGATTAAGACAGCAGAATACCAAGATGTCACCGTCACTACAAAAAGACCTACTTTTTCTCCTTGATCTTCTCCAACAAATCAGAGATTCGAGGTCCCATCAACGGTTGACCTCTCTTGGTCTTCTTACTGTACTTCTCCTTCCTCTGTTCACGGAGTTTCTTACTCTCCTCGATCTTGGATAACTTCAGTTTCTGGTTCTGGATGGCTTCTTGTCTCTGCTTGAGCTTTCTATCCTTACCGATCTTGATCCTGTCCTGGTAGGTCAACTTCTTTTCAGGTTCTTTGGTCTCTGCTTTGACAGGCACTTGTTGTCCTTCATTCTCGAGCAATTTATAATAATTTTTCTTCAACCTCAGCTTGTGGACAAGCAGTTTCTTGATTTCTCTTTGTTTCTTCTCTCTGGCGTCGTACTTCATTATTGTTATCTTGACTTGATGATGTATGTGATGGGTTCACTGGTGGTCTTGGGTAGCTGTTGATCTGTGTTCAAAAGTTGTTCTATCCAGCTGAAAAAGATATTTATCACCACTATCTGATTGTTAGTTAGTAACCCTCGGTTGGACTTATATCTATCGCTAAGGTCACGCAGTCAGCTTGAGTATTAAATGATGATGCTTGTATAACTGCAGCTAAGAGATGAGAATTTTTTTTTTTTTTTTTTTTTTTCACTAGTGATAAAAAAAAAGAGCTGAAAAATTGAAAAATATCAACTCACCATACCCCCAAATAGATGATCATATACAAGATTCAGCCTCTTATAGCGAGGCGATGGGTCTCTGGAACAGTGCCCATAGTCTCCAGAGTGCCCAATATGATGGGTCATCGTTTCACACGGGACAAATTGGCTCATGTGATGCCGAAATTAGGACTCGACGAGGTCGATGAGCTGAACAGGTTCATCAAGGTCTTGAGTAAGTTCGACCAGGGTATTTATATGGACCTGGCAGCTAGCCTGGAATTGCTGAGAATCTTGAATTCTACCAAGCTGCGGTCTCAAGGCTTCAAAGAGATGATGAAGATCTCCAGATTGAGACTCCTTAGAGTGCTCTTCACCAACAAAGACTACCTGAGTTCTTTCAGATTGTTGAGACCAGGTAAAGGTTCCACGATATTGTACGATACCGGTGTACCGCTGTCAATTGTAGCGGGTGTCTTGGTGCACTTACGCAAATACCACGCTTTGGAGCTGTATATGAAGTGTGTGGTGGAGCTGGATATCGATAAACTCGAGAAGGCCAGGTTTGTGAGAAGTGTGGTGAAAAATCTAGTCCATTTAGACCAGATAGGTATGGCGTTCAGGTACTGGTACCGGTACGCTCTTATGAGTTATGGTCATTTGGACTTTAATAACGTGGTGAGGTACACTGACACTTTGACCAGTGTTCCGTTGTTCACCAGCCATTATGATTCTCAGGAGTTGGTTCTGTTCTTGAAGAAGTTCAAAGAGTTGAACCAAGTGTCGAATCATCATTTCAGCATGCTCATATCGACGTTCATCTTCTCGTTGTCCAGAAGAAACAACACTTTGCAGTCTATAAGAGCGTTATGGGACTATAAATTATCCAATAACCTTTCCATGGTTCACCAGGACCTCACTCTGATGATGAAATCGTTGCAAGCCAACCAATTGAACTCCGAGGCCATGAGTTTGTACAACAGCCACTCAGACCTTCACCACGATGACCAATTTGATACTTTGCTCAGGGTCCATGGCTCCGAACACCAATGGACCTCTATGCAGAAACAGTTCGAAGAGTTATTTGGACGTGGAGAGTTGCCCAACATCAGACACTACGGGATCGTGATGTATGCTTTGTCCTTGAAAGGTGAGATGAACGCTTTGATGTTGTTATGGAACCAATTGCAAGACAGAAAGATGATTCCAACACTATCGATTTTCCATTCACTTATGGTGTGTTCCAACGTGGTCAAAGACTACAGAGGCACCATCTCGTGGTTTCAGAAGTTGCCTGAATACGGGTTGAACTATACTACGAGGTCATATAGCTATCTTTTCAAGCTGTTGAGAGGTTTACGACAGTTGAAAGTTCAGTTGAAATTTTTCAAACAGTTGATCTACGAAGACCAAGTCGAATTGCATCAGGAATGTTTTGATGAGATTATCATGACCTGTTTGGAGTTGGACGATATGAAGACGGCAGAGTTTGTCTTTGAGACGCTGACAAAATTCGATATCCAGTTATCTCCAAAGTCTGAGATCGTCATGATGAACCTTTACAATAATAGGCGTCATTTCAACAAAGTTGAGTCCAAGATCACTACCAAAATATCACAAGGACAACCACCATCCACTGAAATGTACAACCAGTTACTTCTTCGCTTTCTAAAGACCAAAGAGTACTCGAATATCTTCGAATTGATCAACAAGATGAGATCAAATGACATTTCCTTGGATTCACACACATATTCGTATCTTGCTCGTGCTTTAGTCGAGACCAAAAACCCAGATCAAGCTTTGAAGCTTTTCAACAGGATCCCAGAGCTTTTGAAAGTGCCCCAGTTCAACTATTTGATGAACGCCTTATACAGAGCAGGTTATTACAAACATGTAGTGCGACTCTACGATAAGATGATAGAGTTGAAGTTGATACCAGACTTCGACTCTTACAAGCACTTGATCAACTCGTTGCTGGTCCAATACCGTGGACGTAGAAGGCTGAGAGAACAGACTTTGGAATTGGCTATCAAGGTGGTGAACACTTTACTCAGTGATAAGGCCAACAATAATTTGAAAAACCCAGTGGTGAACCTACCTTTTGGACTTGTGTACAACTTGTTAAACGTCTTGGTGAGACATGATTTGGACCTATGTCTCTCTCTCTTTGCAGAGTTCTACGACAGCTGTCAGGATAAGAAATCTATTGAAGATGATTTCAGATTCAGTGCTATCTCTTTGAAGATCCATAGGAGACAAGGGAATGATGAAGAGTTTATGAAGATTTTCCAAAACTACGTTGAGTTATTAGAGTCCAGTTTCCCTATTGACCCTAAGACGGAGAGGGTTGATAGGAAATCAGTTTCATGGAAAGTCAGATATTTACCACAAGAATTCTGGCCACATATCTTGAGAATCCATGAATCGAAGGGTAAATTGACGGAGATTCCTGAACTCTTGAAGTCACTAACTGACAAAGGGTTTCTTTTCAACAACTGGCAGTACAATCTCACTGTGGTGTCTCTTATGAAATCACGAGCCACTATGGATGTGGCACTTTCAATGGCAGAGTCGAAACTAATGGACGGTTATATATATTTGAGACTCAAGAGGAAAGCACTGAGATTGTTGGCCAGATCACACACTACAAGGTCAGTATCGCCAGTATTCAAAGTACCAACGTTCCAAAACTATCTCTCTGGTCCAAGTTATATCAAATTGGTTCAAAAGTTCAAGAAACTATTACCAAAGGACACTGAAGCTAGAGAGCTCACCCTAAGAGAATACACCAGAAAGTATCCAAAGTTCTTTAAATACTTCCGTCTGAGAAGTGAAGTGATCGACGACTGGTACAGGTTACTCTTGAAATACAGATGGGGGAAGAAGCCAAGGTTTGCCAATGATAAAGAGAGACAATGGTTCAGAAAGAAAGAAACGGTGAGACTTCGGATGAAGAACAGGGTTAGACATGAGCGTGTTCTACTGAAGAAGATGAGAAGAAGAAATCGGTCTCCACAAAGAGATCAAGGTAACTTCATCTCTCGGTATCAACCGAATTACGATTACGAGGCATCATTTGTAAATAGAATTGGGAATCATATTTCCAACTTGCGATGACCACATGTATATATTGCATTATAGACGTCAAGAGATTCATTATATTAGCGTAGTTCGTGTAATCTATGATGTACTTTGCAATGCATTGGGGTGAAAAATTGAGCATTTTACAGATTTTCGTAAACTGCTGCGGGATAAGTGTCACAGTATAGTGTCACATAGCACAGTGTCACTTAGTACAACTTAGTGTATTATATAGTCTAGTTGATTTGTATACACTGTATTTATACTGCGCCACAACACACTATAACGCATTGTCTACACAACAAAGCTATACAGCATAGATTATAAATAAAAGCAGTGCTATATGGTGATCTCTATACCGCCCTTGGTCTCCCCCCAAAGAAGAAACCCAACGTAAGGCTGGACGTTCCACTCCAATCTCAAGGTGCCCTCGTAATTTGTGAAATTTGATTTTGGAGACACGTCCCAAACTGAATACTTTCCTTTAAACGTGGACAAATCCAATTGGGCCTGTGATTGGTCTGTTATTATACGGTCCCAGAAGGTGATCTTAGACTGTGATAAAGAGTTGTACCCGTCGTACTCGAAAGTCAAGTAGGTGAACACTTGTTTTGTGTTGTAATTGAACAAAGGAGAAAGATCTACAGACAAAGACAGCAGGTCCAACTTGATGTTCTCCTTCTTGTCTCTGTTTTGGGACCCGAAATGTCTTGAAGTTCTATACGTGTGACTTGTCACTGGAGTGTTGTTGAACTGTGTTGATACCTGGTAGGCTCCGGATTTTTGTAATTGCCAATACGACGACAACGCTATGAACAGAGAGATTGCAAACAACACCGAGATGGCGTGGTTGGTGACCTGTTGAAGTCTTTGTAGAGAGGAGAACATTTGGTGGTTGAGTAGTGTAGTTGATCTTTTTTTGTATCGTGCAGCTGAAAAATATATATAAGAGTACAGGTCAGAATTGGTAGAAATACACACGACCATTATTGAAAGCCACCGCGAGCCAGTTTTGGTCGAGCACCAGGTCTTGTCTTTTACGGACGATCATTTTTGAAGCTCCGTTGTTGTAATGGAGGGTTCCTTGTTGTTTAATCAGGAGTGTATTTTGTTGAATGTGAGAGAATTGGATCAAAACCAGCTTGATCTTCACGTTGAGCTTGTCTTTGGCTTCAACGTTGAGATCGTTCACCTTAACGCTCGGTGTGAGTTTGTTGATCTTGGATTTGAGGTTGAAATTGGAGTCGTAGATCCTTGTGACACCATCCCATGTGACTAGCCCTATTTCCTTGTCTATCTTAGAGGCAATCGAACATATTCCATGGTGTTTGATAGCCTCTACACTGTAACCGTGCTCGTTGATGAATAAAAGCTTGTCGCTAGCTGAAGTGACAAGAGTCTGGTCTCTGATTGGGTCATAAGTCATGGATAGGACAGGGTTCGGTTTGTGAATTGAATTCGTAGCTAAAACTTCGATCTCGAACTCGACTATCTGGATCAATACAACATCTCCACTCTCATATCCAACACATATCTTATCACTCGATATAAAACAGAGTCTCATCACGATACCGAAATTACGGTCGTTATCGTCGAGTGGGTTGATCATATGATATAAATCGACACCTTTGAACAACCTCTGTAGTGGAGTGGTCTCTGTGGGTAATTTGTAGATATCGAAATTGTTAGAGTTGGTGGTCCCTGGAGTGATCAACAACTCTTTACAAGTATCAACGTTACAAAAATTCAAAGTGTTCACTGGGATCTCATGATAAGGTGGCTGGGGCCATTCTCCCTCGGTCAGAGGGAGTTGTCTCTGGAAATTACCCGCCAATTTGTAGGTGAGCCTCTGAGAGTCTAAAATCTGGAATAAATCCCATATTCTAACACTGGAGTCCTTACCATGTGTTAACACTTTGCCATAACTCTTGAGGTCTAGTATGGGCACTTCTACAGTATCTCTCAACACCCATTCCACTCCTAATTGTTTGATAGTTAAAACACTGGCATCTTGATGGGCTCTCCATACACAGAGAGGTCTTTTTGTAGATAAGTCCCACCAAATAGCCCAGCCGAGCTCGTCTGCTGTGAGGAGTGTGGGAATTAGTAAAGGAGTGGTGGAGTCAGTATCTTGGCTGTGACTAAAGGACTCATGGGACTCTTTTGGCACTGTTGCTGAGTATGAGACATGTGATGGAATGTAGATGAACTGAAGACTCGACACTGGAGCTTGGTGGCCTCTTAAAGTGCCGGTGGGCACCAATTTGGTGGTCATTTGTATCTGTCAGCTTATTAGTGAGTGAGGTTTGATCTGATAGCACTTTGCAGCACTCTGTGTGGAATCACCTTCTCTAATAAGAGCTTAAGTATGGTGTAAGCAGGTGAAGATAGCTGAATGGCTCAATTTGGTGACTTTAAGCTTGAGTTTTTATCAAATAGTTGACTCGTGCTCTAAACTCACTGATAGTGAGCTGTATATGACACAAATGTTGAGAAACTGCTTAGTCGATAGCTTTCAACAAGCTTCACTGTAAATAGTCCAAATCGTCTTTGACCACTGACTAACTGTACAGCCTACCCAGTATAGTTTGATAATGGGTATGCGATGCCTCTCTAAAGCTCTACAACTGCTTTATAGCGGCTTTGATAGCAACTAATTGCTGGCAAGTACGTGTTTGAGTAGTGATTCAGTAGTACTTGTATACTCTCTCACTATGGTACACCACTAATCAATTAGCTCTTAACAAGTACCTCCTACTGTGCTGACCCCTAACAGTTGATAACTAGTCCGCTTGTATCTGAACAATCTCCTCACCACTATATCACTCCTAAACCCCTCTGGTTCTCCTTTATTGCAATAACAACCTCACTACAACCTTACAACTACAAAGCTATAATACAAACTTTTCACTCTAGTTACCCTACTTGAAAAAAAAAAGATCTCTATATCACATGCCAATCTTGTAGTATCTGAACTGTTCCAAGACCAAGAAGGTGAGGATGGTCTGAGGACCCAATCTGAAGAAAGCTGGTAACCAACCTCTGAACATGAAACCTACACCTTCGGTTTTCACCGAGGTGGTCAAGATGGAGAGAGCTGAGGCTCCGTGACCGGCACTGTTCATGATTCTAGTCTTGACGACATCTGCTGGTGAACAAACAGTTGTAGCTACCAAACCTGCTATCAAGGAGGCTGAGAAATGGGTAGATTTGCTCTTTTCGCTGAAGTTGAAACTGTCGATGAGCACACCTTTGGCGATATCGTACGAGGCCACTTGTGAGGCGGTCATCAAGACACCTCTGGTCAAGTTGGGGACCAAGCCTCTGAACAAGGATTTGGCTCCTTCCTCCGAGGTGATTCTGATGAGTCCGTCGATAGCGTGCTTATAATTTCTTCTCTGAGCCAGTGGTAAAGAGGCATCGTTCTGCATTCTGATGTTGATGACATCGGCTGGGTTACCTACAAGTCCACCTATCCCACCGGCGAGCATCGAACATGGTAAAAGTACAGCACTTCCTGGCATGGAGCCGTCCGGTTTCTTAAATTGGTCTTTCAACAGTTCGTAGATGGCGAATCTGGTGGTGGAGTAGGTCAATTGTCTCAACAAGGCGGCACTCAACCCTGAATAGATGGCAAGTATCCCTTCATTCTTGACGATGTTGACCATCATACCTCCGAGTCCTCCTCCTGGAGCTTTGGCCGTTTGTAATCTTACTTTGGCCAAATCGAGAGGATGTGTGAAACAACAGGCCACCATTGAGGACATTCCTCCGTACCAAAAAGGGTACTTGATATTATCAGCTTTCCCGGACATTTCCTACTTGATTTTTTATTCCAAAAATGAGTGTCGATGAAGTTTAAGATCTCCAGAGATTATATCCGAAATCGCGGTATCTCACCTCACTTTATATACAAAGCCCTATCTGAAAACATGACTCCTAGCCTCAGTTGATGATTTTTTTTTTTCACTCATCGAGCGGCAGAAACGCCGGAAACGGTATTTTTCGAAAGGCTGGAGCTGTGCCTGAACCGGAGATGGTTTGTAGGTGGAAAAATTGGGGGTGTTTAAATGTGGAGGTTCACTTATCTGATGGTGTGGTTCGAGGGGAACTGGTGATGATTTGTAGCTATTTTCCTCTCATTATTTCAACTTGTTTAGTGGTACTGTAAAGGTCACACGATGACCTATCGCTTATTTCCTAATTCCTAATTCCTAATTCCTTAGATTCGGCAAAATTAGTAGTTAGCCAGAGTGTGTGATTAGTGAGAGATAAAAAGTGGTTAAAGGCGCGGTGAGAATGTTGGGTAAGTGAACGGGTAGACAATGAGATGGTCATAGTGAGTTATTTGTGGAGATGAATGTTTTTTTCAATTCAATTAAGCATTCAGTAGTGAGCTGAAGATAAAGCTGAGAGTGAGAGCTTGAAATTCAAGTGAGCGAGTGTTTCACCTTGTTGACATGGAATTTACCTGTAAAATGATCACATTTCCTCTTTTCTCTCTTTCGGTATGAACTTTCACATAGAAAGGAATAATCGTTGAAATTGGTGGTTTTCTGATGAACGAATTGAACTTCGGTAGCTAGAGATAGCTGATTTGGATCGATGAGCAAATTATCATTTTTACCCTCTTTTTTTTCAAGCTTCTTCTTCTTCGGAGAGTATCGATATTGTGGATGGTATGAAGCATGCCATATTTTCTCAGCAGTGGCTAAATAGTTGAAATATCGTTGGATATCATGGTTACTTTTGTGCCAGACCTACAGAGTTAGTCATTGTGATATTTTGTTGAGAAAATGAGATTACTCACTTTTGATACCACTTTTGACACTTCGGAGAGTGAACCTTCATGTGATTCGAAATAATCGCGTAGATAAGATCCGATTATGTGACGTGCGATGATGAATTTGTTACGGAGCGTGGAGTCGGCTAAGAAAACAATTTGCTCTCCCATATTCATAACCACAATCGATAAATCGTAGCTTATGAGTAACATATTTATGTTTCTAGACTTCGTATTCTCGTATCACTAGAATAGCATCACGTGAATATTGCTTGATCATCTATACTTAGAGAGAATCGTTTTGTGCCTTTATTTCTGCGAAGGAAGTGAGATTGTTCCATCCAGGTACTCTATTTTTTTAAAAGCTTAGTTTATATCAATTTTTTGAGAAGCGTTTAATGTCTACCAATATCTTTCAAAGCTCTTTGATAATACCGAAGACCCTTGAAACGGCCGACTACTCTTATACACGGCAGAATTGAACTCATCAAATCTATGGGCTAGAATCGACTAAATTGCTGGAGATTTGCCTATTGTCTGAACCTCAAAAGCTTTCTATAAAAAAAAAGTTTCAGATTTAAAATACGCAGAAAAAGGGATCATTGGTCAAACCCTGTTCATCTCTTCAGTCCCTCAGGAATTTTTGTTCACCCAGCTTAAACAAAATAAAGAACGAAAGACTGGGATATTTTAGGAAAAAATGGATGGTGAAACTATCAGACTGGATGAAGTTGATTCAGTGTATGTATTAACGCTGGAAGAGGTGAGATAACGTTGCAAGAAACTAACGAATAGCCTCAGGCTTCAAAACATACGTTCAATTCTCATTGAGAGTGTCAAAGATGTCATTTTACTGAAAGAACTAGATCTCATTGCAATCAACACCAGAGTTCTCGATTCGCTAGCTGTAAGTTTATCTACGAAGTTCATTTTGAAAAAGGGATACTCACATTAAAATTATAGAATGTGCTGCAAATTCAAAGAGAATATCCAGCAATTTATGCTTGCCATCTGAACACTATCCGTGAAATCAATAAAGCTTCAAATTGTTTATTTCAGTTAGTAAATGAAAGGAAACTTTTGAGACAAAGATTTGAGAAATTCAAAACGTCTTACTTATGTGAGCTTTGGAGCCAACCACAGCTTGAGGAAATTCTGGAAGAGAATTCGCAAACAACCTCTGAACAGACTGATAACGAATTAGAGGGCTCAAACTGTTCGAGAGGCAGAAGATTGCCTAAGGAGCAAGTTTCAATTTTGGAAGAGTGGTAAGTACTATAGTATCGAATTGACCTGCATTTGCTCATGAAACTAACAACACCACAAGGTTTGAATCCCACATCAGTTGCCCTTATTTGACGGGATATGATGAGACTTATCTCATCATGGTGACTGGATTGGAGAAAAGTCAAATAAGAAATTGGTAAGTCAATTTCGTCAGTATTGAAGTTGACAATTTACTAACAATTGCAACAGGTTGGCCAATAAAAGGAGAAAGGATCGTCTGGTTACTGTCTCTCAAGAGCTTGCTCCACTTTTGAATTAGAAGAGTCATTATTTTATTGAGCAATTCTTGGGTTGTCGACGATACATTGCTCAATAACTTGTTATAGGGGGTTATAAGTCAATTTCTTAGTTTAAAATTTTAGGTATTACACGCAGATAGGCGCAACGCGCAGCTATAGTTACAGATATGCAGATGCAATATAACATTTTCATAAGCGAGAAACGTAGCCCCAAATCACAACGTTTCATATATATAAAGAAATTAGACCCAGAGAGTACTAACTTGGCTCTTTCTCATAGCAGTACAAAGCTTGATCTATTCTTGAAGTTTCTCAGTTCTAAATCGAAACTTATCTAGGTCCATTATGAAGAAAAAAAACCCATCCACACTCGATGCGTACAGCTTCAAATTTTCTTCAGCAAAAAGGGGGCTCAAGAAAACGGTGACAAAACAAAACTACAGAAAGAAGCTAATAAAGAAAGAAAGCTGTGAATCTGTCTTTTTTTACAATAGTTTACCAGATTTACCAGCTGTTTCGAATAAGTTTCTGCAGTTTCTTCAAACATTGCCTAGAGGAAACACTGCAAACCAAAAAAAGTTGACGCATAAGTCACACAAAAAGCGCACAAATTTGAACGCTTTCATGGCATTTCGTGCATATTATTCAAGATTTGTCCTTGAAACAAGTGCTCAAGCACTATTATCCAGAAAACTAGCTGAATTTTGGTTCAGCGAAACAAATAGAGATATTTGGGAGATCTATGCTTCAGAGTATTGCAGAAGGAAGGAGGATCTCTCATTCGTAAATTGGTTGCAAAAAGAACTTAAAATCGAAGAAAACTTTCCAAATCATCCACAGAAATGTGATACTGAAAGTGAATTGAGCATTTTTGGTAACAAGATCAGTTGTAAACTGGATTGCAAGCCTCCTGGGACAATGGAAGATGTGTTTGCAAACGGGACCACTGAACAAAGTATTTGTGCTAAACGAAGGGACGGGACTGAAAATGAGGTATATGATATTAATGATCCTACTACAGCAAGAAGTTTCGAAAGTGCTTTTTATTACTTTACATAACTGCTTCAAAGAGTTTTTTAAAAAATTGCTGGAAGTCGAACTTCATATCGGAAATTTTCATGAGCTCAAAATCCAAACCATTCGCAAGGAATTTTGTTGCCAACTTTACTCTTCATCACTATCATCATCTTTATAACTGAATTTTCTTATCTCACCAAGTCTCTTTCTGGCGGAATTCAATGCATTTTCTAATTTCAAAATCTCCACCTGTTGTTCCATCTCCACGGTTTTGTTTTCATGAAGACTCAACTTGGAGAAATCGATATCCTCTTTACCGTTCACGCCATTGTTCAAGATGTTTTGAACCTGGTTCACCAACGAACGACACAGAGATGTCACCAATCTGGAAGCACGTTCCAATTTATCCTGTGTCAAGGAACCCAACTCTGCCTTCACCCTTGAAGCTGCCACCAATTGAGCCGTCAGAGCTGCTACTTCGTTAGAGGCAACGATCAATTCTTCATGGGAATTTTTACCCGATAACACACCATCTGCCGTGGTGATCAAGATATTCGTAGAATAAGCCACCAGTTTCAGAGCTGAAATCAACCCTTCAGTCCAACGGTTATGTTTCTTATAGAAAGCTGTTCTAGAGTTGGCTCCTTTGTTCTTGGATACGATATCGTTTTGAGACTCTGTTGCTGCTTGGACCAACATTTGAATGGCATTGGTCACGGCAATGGCCGCCGAAAGGATAGCGTTGTTGATCTCCAAATCAAACGCCGACATCGTTGGATCTTTTGGTTTACTTTGCAAGTCGGTTAAATGAGCCATAGCTGCCGAGATCGCTTGAGCTGCGTTTTGCATCTCTTTGTCGACCAAATCCCCTAAATCTCCAGAGTTCTTGGTGATCTTTGTCCTTGGAGCCAACTTCTCGGTGAGTTCCACCAATTGTTGTAACTTCTCTTGAACGTTCAAATTACTCTCGATCACTACATCGGTCTTGTCGTCTTCGTGTGGGAATTTACTGAGATTCTTCGAAAGCAAGTTCTCAAAGAACTCTTCCGACAATTGAGCACACCATCTGGCAGTGTTGATCAACTCATCCAGCTCATCGTCGGTCTTCGAGAGCCTTGTCAAACCTTTGGTGTCCAACAAGACACCGGAAATGGCACTGGCAAAATCGGTAGACGATTTGATGATCGAGGAATGGTCTCCGTTTGGTCCATCGGCGATGAAGTTGTTGAAACTGGTTGCAAAATCCGTGGCAGAGTTACTGGCCTTCTCGATGATCGACAACAAGAACTCCAGAGATGAGTTTTGATTACCGGCTTGCATTGGAGAATCCAACTCGTACAAGGCATCCTGGATTCTCTCGATCCCACTGCTCAAGATCGAGTCTACGAAACTGGTCAATTTCCCCAAATGATCGATCAACAATTGATCGATTTGTTCATCCATAGCAGTGTCGTTCTCCTTCTGAGACTCTGCTAACTCTTTGATGGCATCGTCCATGGTTTGTTGCATGATCTCCAATTCTTCGTCTTTGGCAGCCAATTGATCTTCTAAAGCACGAACATGATCTGGAGATGCCGTTAAAAGAAGACTCGATTTGGCTTCCAATTGTTTCTTCAACTCATCCAACTCTCTATTGTGGTTTTGGAAGATAGAAGTCAAGTTGGACGATTGCGATCTCTCGGTGGTGTCCAATTTGTCCTGCAAAACTCTCAATTCAGTCTCCAACCTCTCGATCTCGTTGTTCTTACCACCTTTCAACCTGTCCAAATCCATTCTGGCTCTGTCTCTCTCCCTGATCAAATCTGCCAATTCAATGTTCTTGGCCTTGATCTCTTTCTCCAATTTTTCACGTTTATCGATCGCTTCCTGAGCACTGGCCGCCTTCTGTTGAACTTTCTTGAATTTGGCCAACAAGTTCAAATGTTCTTGTCTCAATTGAGAGTACAATTTAGCCAACGACTCGTACTTGTCCTTCCAAACGTTCAACTGTTCTTGTAAACTTGAGATCAACTCATCTTTAGAACCAATCTGTTGTTGTGCTGATTGGGTAGTGGTCAGTAATTCTTGTTCCAAGGCTTTCACTCTTTGATCATACTGTTCCAACATCAATTGATCTCTTTCGTATTGACCTCTCAATGCCAACAAATCTCTTTCGAGGTCTGCAGCACGGCCTTGAGCTTGTCTTTGTAATTGATCCTGAGCCAATTGTTCTTGAGCTTGTCTTTGAGCCTCTTCTTGCTGTTGTTGTTGTTGGAGCCAGTACTGCTGTTGTTGCAGTTGCAACTGTTGTTGTTGAGCCAATTGTTGTTGACGTTCTTGCTCTATTCTCAGTTGTTCTTGCTGGTAACGCTGTTGTTCTTGTTGTTGTTCGTTCCAGAAATCCACACCAGCGGTAGGTTGAGGAATGATTGGTTCCGGAGTTGGTTCTACCGTTGGAACCTCGGTGGTACTACGAGACATTGGAGGTCTGACTTCATCACCATCGTCTTGGATGTCGAGGTTTGGAGGGTCAATTGGCAATTTGGGAATGGTGATCAAGGAGGTCAAATACTTGATCGAGGAACAATCTGCGTAGAATTCGTAGAGTCTCGCATGTTGAACGTTATAACTTTCTCTCAATGGGTTCATGATGTCGTCACCGCCAGTGGATCTGATCAAAGCTCTGAGCATCGAGGTGATGAACTTGTAAATCCCGTACGATTCAGTGACCAATGGCACCAAGGCACTGATCTTACACTCGGAGTTTCTCGAATGAGAGATCGAGGCAAGAATCAACTTCTGTAATGAATCGATGGCATCTTGTAACGATATAAGGTCTACAATGGCCTGATAACCTTCATTAGGATCGCTAACGGTTCTCAAAGAGACGTATTCCTCGTATTCGAACGTACCGTTGAAACCTCTGTGCATTCTGTGGAAGTTCAACTTGTCCAAGATGTAACGGTCGTATTCTCGTATCAATCTACTGTACCCACGGTCACCGTGGGAGATTCTACCCAAACTCTCTATCCAATCCATGTTTCTGACACCGTCCAGGATCACAGAAGGGTGTCCTTCTTGTAACACCTTGTGGATGGTGATCAAGGCTTTGAACAACTTCACCTCGTCATCTTGTAATGGAAGAATCTTCAACCCGTTCCAGAAAGGTTTGGACGTCTTATGATCCCAGGTGAACACGATACACGATCTAACATGCTTTCTCTTTGGTGATGTCTCATCAGCAGAGCATGCCTTTTTAATACTCACCAGCAAATCTGTCTCGGCACGACTCATTATTGTTATGTATGTGGTATTGACGGGAAGTGAGGGAACTGAGATACCTATTTCAAAACTACACCAGTATACTCAATTGATCGACAATGGAGTCTGCCTTACTCGAATGACCTTCCAGTACGTTTTTCAAGGTTTTTTTAAAGGTGGTCTATACCGTTTGTAATCAATTAGTTGATCGATTATTAAGTTGTAATTGATCCTTTGAGCCCCGTTGTTCAAATGGTAGTGGCACGGTGAAATTTTATGGCAGATCCTATCTGGGATAATTGTCAGGAGCCACGACTTTTCGCTTAATTTTTTTCTTGTGCCGATTTGCACGACTCTGCCATTTGCAAGTGACACGGGACTGGATTCCGTTTCAAGTGTAATTGTGCCGCGTCGCACGACCGCAGAGATTTGCAGCCGAAAATTTTTGGCTCAAGAGGCAAAGCAGAATAAGTATAAAGAAACAAGTAGAAGACAGTTGTTGTTATTGCAGAGACAACGAACAATCTTTAGATAGCCTTCTTTTTCCAGTTTAACACACAAGAACACACAGCGGGAGTTTTATATGGCTTCTATTCAAAATTTAAAGAGCTTTGGTAAGTGCCTTTTAAACACAGTTGTAATTCGATTGCTTAATCGGTGTGACTAACACGTATAACAGATCCATTCGCCGACACTGGTGACGACGATACACAACCAACCAACTACATCCATATCCGTATCCAACAGAGAAATGGTAGAAAAACTTTAACCACGGTTCAAGGTGTCCCAGATGAGTATGATTTGAAAAGAATCTTGAAATCGTTGAAGAAAGATTTCGCCTGTAACGGTAACATCGTTAAAGATGACGAGATGGGAGATGTCATCCAGTTGCAAGGTGACCAAAGATTGAAGGTTAGTGAATTCTTGACCTCTCAGTTGGGTTTGCAGAAGAAAAACATCAAGATCCACGGTTTCTAAATGTGTTTACTTGATTTCTTCTATTCTACCGCGGATGGTTTCCGGTGACCCGGTGTCTTGATATCTCTCATTATCTGATATAACCCACCTGGTCTCCCGACATCTCAAATCCCGGTACTTTTTATCCCACTATTTGATATAGGTCTCATGGTATTCTGAGAGTCTTTCTCATATCTTGATGTCTTGATTTATCTATCTATTTATTTATTTCTGGATATCCAGATAGCTCATATCTTATAGCGTATATCTTATCTTCTGTTTCTGTTTCATTTTTCATCTTTTAACCCTTGCTTGTAGTCTCGTTAGTTCTTGATCCATTAATATAGGTTTAAAGTCCGTCGTGTAACTAGGTCGTGCACAGCTCAAATATCCTAAAAAGAAAATTTATCGATGAGCAGTTTAATACATTTGAAGATATTAAAGAAGTGAAGTAGTAGGTGAAATACAGGGGGTGTTCTGTTAGTAATAGGACTTTAACAAGCACAAGGGTACTGCTCAATACACGATTCAGAAGTTTCTGAGTATATATTTCTACTAGAGCCGGCAACTTATACTTATTAAGTCGTCTACGGAGTCATTACCATATAATCTCTGTAAATTAGCAACAGCATAATTATTTAAACCATAGCTTCGTCATACCCTTCATAAAAGCATTATACACTCCACCCACATCAGCTCAACATAGCTACTTATCGAAATGGCACCAGGAGATTTGAACCTCAAGAAATCATGGTATCCAAAATTGATGAAGAACCAGGCCAAAGTCTGGGAGATGGAGCAGGAAGCTCTTCTGGAACATAAGAAGATTCAAGAGCGTCAACTGGAGTTCGAGAAGGAGAAGCAGAAGAAAGAGTTGATTGACTTGCAAGTGAAAAACAATCCTCATTTGAAAGACAAGTTGATCAGTAATCGTATAGATTGGATGTACGATGACCCTTCGAAGAACAAAGATAACTTTGTCGATGATGATGAACGTGACGATTTCTTGTTAGGAAAGAAGAAGATTGACTTGAAAGCCAGTACAGGTAATAATACAACAGTGCCGAAACCTAAGAACGATAGGTTATCTGGGGCTCTTGCCATAGGTGGAACATCACAAGTTCTTCCCAGTGATCGTGATTTAAAGACTAAAGCTAGAGATGACCCGATGATGAGAATCAGACAGGAACAACTCGAGAGAATAAAAGTGTTACAAAGAGAGAAGTTGTTAAAGGATCAACTGAGTAGAGAGAGTAGTAGAGTGAGGTCTGTATCGAGACATGGAGATCGATATGAAAGAGATAGATACAGATCTGGAAGAGATGGTCGGTATGGGGGTGAAAGAGAAGGTGATAGATACAAAAGTAGCAGAGAGAGTGATAGATATACTTCTAGAGAAGGTGATAAATACAGGAGTGATAGGGAAGGTCATAAGGATAGCGACAGGCATCGAGGAGACCGTGGAGGCGAAAGACACAGAAGCAGTAGGGAAAGAGATCATGACTTTGATCGTAGGTCTGACAGAAGAGATCATGGCTCTGATAGCTCCTATTCATCCAGCAGAAAAGATGATAGATACAGATCTGATAGAGATTCTATCGATAGAAGTCGGGACAGAGAAATGAAAAAACCGTACAACAGAGATAGATATCATTAACAGTGAGCTACATCACTCTATGGAACATCTTTTATGAGCTTCTCCATCTTTAACTTTTATTTGACCATCACAACCTCATCCATCTACAGATTTAAGTGAAGACACTAACAGACCACAGTTAAATTTCTTCTCACCACCAGAACTCATCACCAGAACTCATCACCAGAACTCATCACCAGAACTCATCACCAGAACACACTAAAAACAGTGACCTGGTGAAACCAACAACCTCATCACATCAACAGCAATTTACATACAGCTTTATAGTGGTAAACTAATTGAAGGTAGTTAAATTCTCCAGAGTGGCTGGTAATCCAAGTGGCTGAAACTCATCTCGTGAAGTGGCTTTAGTCAACTGAAAAGTAGTGAAAAATCAAATTGTGAAAAAGAGACCAAAGTGACAGCAAAGTACAAATTACATCAACAGGTACAGTATCACTAAAAAGAAGGTAGCGAGATGGGATTGAAGTTCTATTTGGGCATCTACGTGTTTGGAGGGTTGACGTTTGTGCCATTGGTGTTGCTGGTGATCATTGGGCTACTCTTATGGGGGTCACCTAAAGTGCACTCAGATGAGGTGGAGGGTGATGAGATGGAGAGTGAATTGGATCAATTTGGGGTCACCCATCCGGAGATCAACTACGATGATCTCAAGGCTGGTGAATTCGAAGAGAAATTGAGCTCTGGTGTGGAAACGTACGCTACCGGTTGGTTGACAGTCACCACTGAGTTCTATCAGTTATCACAGTACAAAGACTCAGGGTCCAACCCTGCCAATGGTAGTGAGAGCCCTGTTGAAGAGCCTCAAAATGGAGACGATGAAAAGAGCAGGTCAAACTCGAGATACTCTCAGATCTATAAGCTCGTTAAAGGTGATAAAAATGCTTCAAAGGACTCAGAAAATGAGACCGGTAAGAGCTTGAAGAACGTTCGTAAGAAGAACAGATACTTCGCAGTGTTGAAGCACGGGAATTTGTTCCTTTATAAAGACGACGACTGTAAAAATGTTCAGCATGTCATAGTGTTGAACAAAAGTGTGGTAGCATTATGGCCACGGAATTTGAAAGAAGGTGAATTGTTCAGTAAGAGGACAGCCATCTGTATCATGAAGAAAGAGTTCTCTAAAGACTTGAAGTCTTCTCCAACTCTTCAAACATTAACAGATCATTCTCCGGACTCTCCAGATCCTCCTCCAGGCTCTTTCTTCATATATACTGACTACAACCACGAGAAAGAGGACTGGTATTTCGACTTGATCAAGGCTACTAAGAAGACATATTTAAAGAAAGGAACCGTTGAAGATGTGCTAGAACCCTCTGTCTACGCTCAAACTTCTTTCTTCAAGACAAAAGACATGATGGATTTGATCCAAACTCTTAACTCATCAGAGGGCCAATTAACGACTAAATGGCTCAATGCTCTCATCGGAAGAGTGTTCTTAGCACTTCATAACACTAAAGAGTTCCATGATTTGGTCAAATCAAGAGTCGAGAAGAAATTGATGAAGATCAAGAAACCAGGTTTCTTGGACGACTTTCAGATTGAAAAGATCAACGTTGGTGATAGTGGACCTTTTATCACTTTTCCCAAATTGAACTCTCTTTCACCTGAAGGTCTTTTAGAGATGGAAGCAAATTTGTTATACACGGGAGGGTTGACCATCCAAATTGCAACGAAGGCTAACATCAACCTCGGTTCGAGGTTTAAAACTAGAGAAGTTAATTTGGATCTCACAGTGAAATTGGTGAGGCTATCAGGGCGTTTATTGGTAAAAATGAAACCGCCACCATCCAACAGAATTTGGTATGGGTTCACCTCAATGCCAGAAATGGACCTTGATGTTGAGCCAGTCGTCAGTTCAAGACAATTGACTTATAACGTTGTTACAAAAATGATCACCAACAAATTCAAAGAACTGATCAAAGAAAGTTTGGTTTTGCCCTACATGGATGAGTTCCCAATTTACAACACGGAATCAGAGATTTTCAGAGGTGGTATCTGGGATAAATCTTCTAGAGAGACTCGTAGATCTAAGAAGGACACTTCTCCCGAGAAAGTTAATCATAGAGCTGAAACGTTGGCTAATGACGAGCTAGTCAGTTTGAACGAGCACGACGATGGAGAGGAGAGTTATGAAAAACCTCCAGCAAGATCTGAAACGGTCAATTTCCCCGTATTCCAAGATCGAAGCTCGAGCTTGAAATATCCGGCAAGTGTTAGTAGTGGAATCAGTGGGAAATCTGAAATCCGTAAATCAGTGAGTTCCTCAGATATATCACCTGCAAAGACACCTTTGCTGGAAAGAATCGAATCTAATAACGACGAGACTTCATCCGGATTGAAGTCACCTTTCATAGCAGCAGAACCTGAAATTGCTCCAAGAGAAGACATTCCAGATGTTGTGGAACGTGAAGCACCTACACAAACACATCAGACTCGTGCTGTTTTCATCGATAAAACACTGGAGCAGAATTCCGAATCTACTTCCAAGATTTCCAAACAGATGAAGAAGGTGTTCAAGAACCTGAACGGTTCATCTGATAGTGTCAACTCTGGATCGAAGGAGATTCCTGGAACTCAGAATATCTCCGGTTCGATCAAGAAATTGGGAAAATGGTACAGTAAGGTAAAAGACAATAGAGGAGTGGAAAACGTTGAAGATGAATTGGGTCAGAAAGAGAAAGCTATGCCTGAAATGATCAAATTCCGTAGAGACAAACAAAATTCCTTCAGCTCACCAAGACAGGTATCAGAGCTGGAGTCTTACAATTCCAATGTCAGTTCAGCTTCGATGTTTAAAAAGAAACCGTCCTACGAAGATTTTACAGCTTTACCCAAGACTCCAAATTCGAGTTTCCTTCCAGTTGATCACAGTTCACCTGAAGTGATTGCAAAACAACAACAGCAGCAGCAGCAACAACCACATCGCACACTCACAAGAAAAGCTCCACCCCCATCTTTACCCCCAAGAGAAAACACGGCAGGACCAGCGTTGCCTCCTCGAGAAGAGCCAACTGATGTTGTAGAAAGCAAACCAGGGATGATTGAACATCGTAGAGGCAAGTCGGTTAACAGTACCAATCAATCCATAGATAATACTTAGAAACTTACAGTCAATTGAAGTCTTCGCTTCTTGCAAGACTGACTGAAAAAAAAAAAAGTTGAGCCGCACGAGTTATGCAGAGCAAAATACTAAAAAGTTACAGAACACAGAAACTGCAACGAGGGGTTACCGAATATCAAATATGGATAATATGGTCTTAATCTAGTGATCAATTCAACTGTTCAATTACCAAACTATTCAAATATGGGTGACGAGAAAAATGTTTATCATGAGTATTTTGGAATTGTCGTTGAAGAAACAACATATGATGAAGATTCTGACGAAGAATGGCCTCTAGAAGAACTTCCTGGTCCTGCTGATTTGGAGGGCTCCGACAAGGACAGTTTAGAAGAGTTTTTCGACGATTACATGTCATTGTGTAGAAGTGAGAGGGTTGAAGTCATAGAGCTGCAACCGAAACCTGTTAAAAAAGTCCGCTTCTCATGTGCTGAAGACTACGACGTGATCACAAAAGAGATTCAATTGTTGAGAACAGATAATGAGATTGACCAGGTCACTCCCACTATTTGTAAGAAAATGGGGAAGCATTGGATTTTCAACGATGCCATGGAATTACACGACCAATTTTCTCCAGCTATTGTGGCATGGAACCCATATATAACGGAGAGAATGTTCCTTTGTCCTTTTTGTCCTGTTGAGTCCTTGATTTTCGAACAACAGTACGATCATCATCTTATAGCTGAACATGGGTGTTTCGAGAAAGCTAAAGCTGATATCTTTCCAAGACTTACATTTGAAGAACAGTTCAGTGAAGAATGGGAAATCTCTGAAGATGACGAAGATGATGAGACAGCTAATGGCGAGTTTAATTATAAGACCAGCAAAGTTTTGGTCGAAGCCATCTCATGCCCTTGGGATAGCTGTAATTTTAGGATGACAAGAGTTAGAGACGATAAGACTCCTTTTAATTACAAAGAGTTCTTCGGACACTCTTTGTTACCGCATCCAAAGAGCCCAGTTGATTTCTTCAAGATGTTAGATGCGGAAGCTAAAGATGGTGAAGATACAGAGACAGTTTGAAATGGTACGGTGCACGACCAGAACGTGAAGTGAAAATGCATTTCTATAAAAAACTCATCCATCCTATATACATTTGTGCTAAGTTTTCTTCCGAAGTTGCTTGTGCAATCAATATATCGACATTGGCACCGACACTCAAAGACAAACTTGTATCTTTCTCAATACCTCTGATTTTCTTCTTGATGTTATCCAATACAGATTCTGGATTATGATTGACATCTTTCTTCCTTCTCTTAGATGAAGACCAGTCCAAAATAGGATCGTATAAGAAACTTTCTAAGATATTCATCAAACCTGTCTCGTTGTTTCTGATCAACCTCATTGTGACCTCGCACGATTTTCTAAAGATACCTTCGACACCTGATATCCCAAATGCGTCCACCATATTCGAGGTCAATCTAAACGGAACTCTCTCTGGAACTGCCAACGTAGTACCTTTATCGAACAAACAATCGAAATCAACATGTAACACTCCACCTGTCTTCTCCATCATCAAAATATTATCTCCATGTCTATCACCTAATCCTAATATATGGCCAACGATGGACATGACTGCACATGATCTGGTAAATGTGTTACGTGCGGCATACCAACTCTTAGGGTCAGGGAACTCTTCTAAGAACCATAGTCTGAAGACAGGAGGGTATTTGGCCAATACATTGTTAAATCCTGTGATCTTCTCCTCCAAGTTCTTATCATCTGACAACTGCTTTTTGCAGAACGAGAAGTCAATTGGATTACCTGTGCTTGCCAAATAAGTTAAAATGATATCTCTCATAGTTCTACAACGATCGACCCATTCAATAATACCATAGGTCTCGTTCAAAGGAACCACTGCATACGTTGAGATATTAAGCTTCCTCAATTCACTCTCTTCATCTTTGGTCAATAACTTGTCGATCATAGTGGTCACCTCCATCAACTTTGCATCTTTTCTCAAATCGTCGTGAGGTTTACAAAGAATATTATAGACTCCACCATCACTACCTTTGATGGTCAATCTTCTAGGTTTTTGCATCGACGAAAGTATTTTAACTCGATCGTCGATCCTATGGATAGTGATATTCGAGCCAATGGTGTAATGGGAAGTCTTCCTATTGAAGGTTTCATAATTTGAAGGTAATTTGATCTCGAAATTCTCTCTCAAGGGTACCACCAACGCTTCACAAGGTGTGATTTGATGGTCGAATCCAAAATCATCACTCAAATGCATTTCGGAGACTTTCTTGTTGACCTCTTGCATACAGACGTTAAGTAGAGCATCAAATAGCGCCATAGCACTCTTCAAGACTGTTTTACTGTTTCTATCATATCCAGCAACGACGTTAAGGATCGTATTACCCATTGAGGCTCTTTGTTTCAAAGTCGACTTCGACTGAGCGATAACAGACCAGAGTGCTTGTTGAGGGTACTCATATGTGATTCTAGAGATCAAGTTGATGATGATTTTCTGGATCTCAGAGTTCGGGTGTATCATTCTTGAAGTCAATTGAGACAACACAGTGTACCAGTACATTTTAGGTGTTGAGTCAATCACATCTTTGATACACTGTTTCATCAACTCGAAATTCTTGCTTCTTTTACTTGCAATATCATCGTTCTTATACCCGGTAGGAATCTCATTGTAATGACTAGAAAAATCCAACCAAATGGTGATAACTTTTGGTAGAGCTTCGAAAAGATAGAGGTGACCAGTTTTCACTGCTCTTAAATAGTTAAAAACTAAACCTTTCTCATAGTCACCGTAGAAATCCTTAGCAGACTTGATATCATTGTTCACCTGGTTCTCCAAGATCTTGTTGTAATACTTTCCTAATAAATAGTAAGGCTTTTCCCACTTGGCATCTAGCTTCGATGCCGTCGTGTACTCTGAAATAACTAATTCTGAACTTCCGCTATCTGAAAGATCTAACCATTCCGCAAACTGTAACTGAATTACAGCTGCTTCTCTATTCAACAGAGATCCTCCAGAATTACGTAGTCTTAAAGCGTTTATCAGCTTTAGAGCTCGATTGTGGTCTTCTTGAGCCCATAACAATTTGGCATACTCGAGATCGACTTCTCGAGAATTTTCCAACATCAAAGAGTTCATGATCAGCTTTGTTGATAAATCTAACCGCGAAGACTCACGAGCAATGGCTGACAGTTTCACCCAAACGTTGCTTATATCTTTTTTAGAGAATTCTCTAGGATATGTCTTATCTAGGACACGCCTGATCTGCAAGATCTGCCAATTGGACTCGAAATCCTTCGAAGTGTTTGTTAGCCTCAAATCTTGGGTGTGGATCGTTGTGTTATATTTCAGCTGAGTCGATGAAGACATTAATTGCCTTGCATCTGTGAGCCAATGAAGCTGATTCACAATGTCTCTCGTCTTGGATAGAGAAGTTTCTTTGGAAGCTGCGAGAGAAACACCCAGCAAGTTTATAGCAGTATCGATATGTTCTGTAGCTTTCTCAAACTCAGAGGATTGTAGGCATATGAGAGATTTGGCTACTTCATAATTGATCAATATTCTTTGATCACTTAATGAAGAGGACTCGATATTTGACTCGAAACGATATATCCATTTCTGCACATCCTCTATCTTCCCCGAGAAGACAGAAGAGTTTAATCCGAGATTTATCCACTCGATTGGTATTGGCTTTTCATTCAAAACTGCCACTTTATGATCCAACTTTTCCAAACAATTCTCGTACAAATTGAATTTGTTCAAAGATTTCATCAAAGAAGTGGTATTCTCCAAGCTCTCATCACCTAAGTCAAACTCACTCAACGCCTCCATAGAGTCTTGTGCAATTTGCCAATTATCACTGTACTGAAATTGTAATAACTTGTCATTAAGGCTCTGAGTGGAGAACGTTTTGAGTACACCATCCAATGAGTCCAAATCATCTATCTCGACGTACATCGACTGAATCATGGTTGAAAGCTCCTTCTTGTCTATGGAATTGGCACGATAACTCTCTTCTAAATTCAAAATAGCTCTTTCGTAAGACTTACATTGAGAAGATCTCTTTGCAATCAAATTCTGTGGAATGTTCGACAAGAAAGTGTCGATTTTCAGAGTCAACTCATTAATCTTCAGCGAGGACTCTTGTTTCTTTCTCTTTTGCTTTCTTGCAGAGCTCCATTTTTGAAAGTACTCTAGAATGCTGAACACCGACTGATAGCAAGACTTCAAGCTCTCGATGCTCGAATTGTCTTTTAAAGTATCGACATCTGTTTCCAAGATCGTTGAAATTTCAAGACTGAGCTCTTTGTTGATGGTTTCATCCATCAATACACCGTTCAAGGCAACATACGGCAAGACATGATTACATATAGCCAAATCTTGGTCCTTAATGATCGAGGAGCAAATGCTGAAGATCTTGCCTGAGTTCTTATGAGCCCCAATACTCTTTCTAGACCTTTTTAACAAATCTAATGTCAAGTCTCTCAACCATGAAGAATGTTTGGCGTTCGTTTTGTAAACAGGATATATCAATGGTTCATCCTTACTACCATTCACACTATACTTCGAGTTCAAAAGTGGTAGCAAAGTTGATTGAGATATTTTACTGAACTTATTCCAAATTATCAGTGGAGTAGAACTTCGATCCAAGGTATCAATGCTCAAACCGTTGAGCCCCAATAACTTCATATACTCTTGAATTGCATACAGTAAGAACAATTGCTTGACAGGGTCAATAGATGCCCAAAAAGCAGGCACCAATGTGACATCGATGAAGTTGATTAAAAATCTGTAAACTTCATTTTGATCCTGAAACTGATTGATTACCACCAACTGCTCATGTTCAGAATCTATTGAAAGATAGAACCTGTTGACATCCAAAGATCCCATCAATCCGTAAATGCGAGAACACCTCGAAACCACGCCCAGGTCCGAGTTTTTGAACTTGTATGAAATGTTCAATAGAGTGGAACTCAACTTGGGGATGTACTTAATAAAAGTGGGAAGTTTGACATAAGTTGAATGGAACTCATCTTGATATTTGGTGAAATAGTAGATCAAATCATCTAACGCCTGCAATACCACATATTTATTGTCATGATTGCAGCGAATTGTCAAGTCATGTAACAAATTGTACGAGGACGATTTCGCAGATGATGGGAAAATTGAAGTTGCATCATTGTAAATACTCAACAACTCTGGATTAACAGAGAAGGAAAAGAAATAATGATAATATCTCTGTTTGAAAAGCTGCTCATTATCTTTCAACACAAATCTCAAAATCTTCTTACATTGTGATTTGCAACGATTACTAAACTGATGCCATTTTTGCAAAATTAACGAAAGTATGAAGTCCAACATCACAAGCATCGTTTGCTTGCCTAAATTCTCAGTTAATAGAGTGAGACAGTAGAGTGTCTCGGTGTGTAAATGTTTGATTTCCAAATTTGCTTGTAAACATGCAGTGATTTGTGGGAGTGCTGCAACTATGGACTGCCCACTCATCAAAATCAAACAATCAATAGCCCAAATGGACTTCAACTTTTCGATATAAGGTTGTAGTCCTTTCAAGTCGTAGGTTGATTCAGAGAAATTTTGAACAATACCTAAAATTGTTCTATTGAAATAGCTTTTCAAGATAATATCGCTATCGGATGCTTCATCATTTGAGTACATTGAGGCAATGAAGACCAAAGCAGTTTTGATCCTCGCTTCATTTTGGAATTCGGGTGAGTATAATTTCAATATCTCCCAGGATGTGGAAATGTTATTCTCGATCAAGTCTTGAAGAGATCTATTTTTGAACTCATCATTAACATTAGCTAAAATCTGCAAAATCTTTGTTTCATTGATCTTGTCATCCAATGTGAGTAAATATGCAATGATTTTGGGGAAGTTTTGCTTTATCAATTCATACTTGGAAACTTTTATAGTCGATGATATTTCACCTATCAAGTCATGTTTGTAATATGTCAACAAATGGGGGATTGTGTACAGTTGAGTCCTGCTCAAAAAAACATCGATAGGCACCCTGACCAATCCACAGATCTTGTTGATGATCATTGGTTTGGTCTTCATTTGTTTGACTATAATAACACTCAAATGGGGTAAGAAAGGTGAAAGCAACTGCCATGGGGTTTTCCTTTTGCAAGAAGAGATGATCTCCAATTGATGAAATGCTATGGTAGACTGAAACAGAACTTCGGATCCAATGAAGTCAATGAGTTTTACCAAGACGAGAATCAATTTCTCATCGATCCCAATAACAATTGCGAGCTCACTCCAAGATATAATTGTTGATTCTGCAAGATGCGGATATTTGTTAATCTTGATCTGCTGTAACATGGAGATAATCAATTGAAAGTTCGAGTCATAAACGATGTCATCTTCCAAGATCAAGTAGTATGGTATCAACTTAGTCGCCAACAATCTAATTTCACGAATATCATTAGTTAGACACTTTGATATCCATTTGAAGTATTTGTCTGAACTAGTCAGCTTTGGAGGATGATACGAAGCAAATATTTTCCTCAACGCGAGTAAACCTGCGGTAATTAGCACTGGTTCCTGCTCCTGTCCTATTATATCCCATAATAACTGTAAAACTGATGCTATCAAAGGATCTTGTTGCGCTTCTTGCCTATCTGGATCAATCTGGCTATTTACATATGACTGGTCATTGAGCTGTGAATCGCATCTTGAGCATAGTCCTAATTTGATATCGAAATCTCCGGATTTAATACAAGCAGTTGTTCCTAGAGCATTTATGAAATATAATTTCAAAATTGGGTCGTTCTTCGTGGTTGATAATTGTGAAATGTAAGTCACTATTGAAGGGAGATCTGAATTTTTGAGGGTGAGCAATTTGTATTCATCGGTGGAAAGAGGAAGATATGATGTGATTGAAGGATCGAAAAGAGATTTCAACACCAGATGCCTTGTTTTTTCTAACTCAGGGTTCGACAAAGTGGTGAGAGCTTTTGAGAGCATTTGTTGTGACAATTGTTCTTTGTTGATGCAATAAGTGACGAGACAAAGACATTTGATAAGATCTTGGTCCCAATTATCAGGATTTGCTAGCACGAGACTTGTCTGAACTCTGATATTTGTCTTTATGTATACCAAATTGTTTGATTTGGACGCTGTGAGAAGAAGTTGTAGTGTAATTTTAGAAATGGCAGCCTGTAAATTGGGAAGAATGGCCAAAGTCCTCCAATTGATCAATTCATTGATCTTTGCACATAAAAGAGATAGTTTTGAAGAGTTTTGCTCCAAATCTTTAATGTAAGTAGAGAACATAGCCAATAGTAAAGTGCTCGACAAACTGTCCAGTAATTGTGGGTTATTTATGATTCTTGATAAACAGACCCATAGTTTCCTCGCTATACTGTCCATTTGAAAACTATAACGGTGTAACAAGAGAGCCTGGTTGACAGTGAATTCTTGTAAAATTTGCCAAAGATGAACCGATACAGAGAGCTTCTGTAGGTCAATTGCGACAGAAAAAAGGTCATTTGACAGTGTATCAAGATGTTCTAATAATGATACTGCTAATTTGGAAATGTCCTGGTACGTATGTGTACGAGAGACATTCTCTATTATGGATATGATGGTCAATTTGATCTCATCTATCACTTGATCTGGAGCCAAATGGGTCAAAAGAGCCACGAATTTGGGCACTATAGTGTTGTATGGTAATACCGGTTTCTGTTTAGAAGGTTGTTGTACTAATAGTCTTATAGTTTTAAACACTTTGACAAGAATGTCAGGTTGATCTCTCTGTAAAGAGAGGTTAGGTAGCACATTGTTGATGAGAATATCAAGCGTTCTTTGGGTGTCGAATGATTCATTGGGCACAGCAACTCTCCCTGGCCGTCTGGAAAGATCCAGCTCCTGTTGAAGGATTGAATCGAGCAACTCCACCAATTCCTTACTGGACATGATGATTTCTTTATATATTACGCGATCTTTTTTTTCATATAAATAGTGAAGAGTGTGGGAGATGAGAGAGTCAGAGCTTTAGTTAGAGCTCCATCTTAAGGTATATCTATAGAGATTGAACACAGCGAAGTACAAAGCTCTCCTATAGAAATCATATCTACAATGAATCAGTATGCAATGGTATAAACTATATATTTTCTTCTGGTCTATTGGCCATACCCTATAGGTCTTTTAAAGAGTAAGATATGAGGTTCCGGGGCTGCGAGTGTTAGTATGGGTCTTGAAGAGGAGTTACAACATCAAATACGTACCGTGAGTTTCGTAATGGGCCCAACCAAGCGATTGAGTGATTCCAAGTCCTCTCCATTCTTCTTCAAGTAAGATTCGAAGAGTTCCCGTGTCACGGTCAAAATAGTCCTGTGGGATCACCTTGAGCATTCCCTTGGGTAATATAACGTGTCTGTACTCGTACTCGTCATCAGAATACCTAGCTGAATAATGGATCAGCTCTTGGAACTCAAACACTTTCAGTTTCTCGCTCTCGGTCAAATAACGTGCTTTGCTCATCTTGTGCTAAAGATGATCTTTCTGGAGAAGTGTCGCGTCACAGGCACAAAATAAACGAAAAAGATCGGAGGTAGTGTATTTGATGCCAAATGTCCGTTTTGGGGCCCGAGCCGCATCGATGACTTGATCTGGTGCTTTTGATGTTTTTTAGTTAGTGAAAAGTGTTGGTATCATAGAAGCGTTGTTGATTGGAAGGAACAATTGAAACTACTTGTAATCGAAACAAGTATTGCTGGTGTTTCTTAGTTCTTGAAGCAACCCGATATTCTAGCACACAAAGACAAATGACTTTCAAACTGGCAGCTCTGCTGACTGGCATCGCTCTGGTACATGATAAGCTGAACGATATGAAAATGGATGGTGTCAAAGTGCCCAATTCCAGGGCTATTGGCATAAAACCTTCTCCTTCAACTTTGCAAGATCTTGCCAATATAGATCTTCCTGCGGTACCCCTGTTTACAGCTCTAGGCTACCACCAGGTAGTGATGCCTATAACAAATTGGCGATATAGGGACGTTTGTAAAGCCAGCTTTCAGACCTATCCTGAGGCAAAGGTGCCGTTCCCAGACTATACTCAGGTTACGATGACCACAGAGACTCCTTCAAATAATGTCATTGGACTACTGGCTAGTTGGATAGAGCTCGATTCGGCTAATACTACAGTCAATGAATTTTCATCAACTGTACTCCATTATGAACTACAATATGCTGTCTACTTGGGAATCACTAAGGTAGTTGTTGCTCCTCCGAGAAATTTGAACAATCTATCCACATACGCTAACAATATGAACACTCTGTTGACTCGATTTCCGACTTTACTGTTATCGATATCATTACCAATATGTGAAGAACCAATTGTCGACCAAAACACTGGCGAAATTCTTTCTCCAGTGATCGACCACCTTTCCACGTGGGATATGTGGAATTCCGTTAGAATTCAGTGCAATTACCACAAGAACCTATCAGTCTCACTACTGCTACCCAAGCTGAACATTCCAAGTCACGTGATCTCAAGATGGATTATAGAACCTGTGTCGATATTGTTAATTTCGTCCTCAGTATTTGTTCCGAACTCGAAAAACTACCCTGTTCTCAACAAGTACAACCAGACACTTCTATGGAAGTTCTTACAAAAGAACTGGAACTCTCCTCCACTTCTATTACTCCATGGAATAGATAAACCTGAGGCTATAACTCTAGATAAAGATTCTCACCTGTTTGCATCGCAACAGGGAGAAGAGGTCTTTCTCGGTGATCTCTCATATTTCAAGTATATCAACTTCATTTCACAAACCACTGAAAAGAATTTGCAGTTGTCTCCTTTGGAATTGATCTGTTCCAAATTTTTTCAAAATGGAAAATCATCTCTACAAAATCCTTTACAACCGCTTGAACATAACCTTGATAACATCACATATGAGATTTTTGAACAAGACAAGACCAAGTATGATAGCTATGAGGCTGCAATAACATCTCTGTTGTATGATATTCCTTTGAAAGAGATTGAAGTTCTAGTTGTCGGCCCAGGGCGTGGACCCTTGATAGACAGGATCTTGAGATCAAGCCAAACAACATCGAAAATATGTAGGATCACTCTGATTGAGAAGAATGTCTCTGTTGGTGTGCATCTTCAGAATAGGAACCACTTTGAGTGGAATTCTGCTGTCAGTATCATAGTGGGAGATCTGAGATCTTCCAATACTTACAGCGAACTCAAGGACAGGAAATTCAACCTAGTCGTCAGTGAGTTATTAGGAAGTTTAGGAGATAATGAACTATCACCAGAATGTCTCTATCCTGTACAAGAACACTGTCTCAACGGTTGCATATTCATTCCACAAAAAGTTGTGAGTCTTGTGGCACCACTGATAGTCTCGCCTCAAGTTTACTCGCAGATTAGTTCTATTCAACCGCATAAACCATATCTAATATTATTGAACCAGTTCGAGGTTCTCAGTTCAAAATTCCGTGAAATCTGGAGATTCAACCACCCTGACCAAAATCAAGATTTGAAAAGATTTAACAAGGTGTCATTTAAATGCCACAATAAAGGTCTTATTCATGGGATAATTGGCTGTTTCAAACTGACATTGTACAAAGATATTGAGATTTCTAACCATCCATCCATACCACATCCAAACTCTTTGACCAGTTGGTTACCTATCTTGTTTCCTCTAGAGACACCAATATTTCTCAGTGATGATCAAGAAGTTGAAATATTGATGAAAAGAGACTTTGATTCCAATAGAGTATGGTATGAATGGAGTGTTGAGAGCTTCATATATCTATTGTTACCTCCACAGAAAGGTAGAACTCTTAAAGATAGAAACGCTCACAACAGTGTCTTTGGAGGCATACCAGTTGAAGAAGACTCGGATGATTGTCAAGTGAGGGTAAGAACAGGGGTGACAAGAATTCATAACACCAATGGAGAATACAATTCGATGAGATTGTGAACACTTTATATTTGACAAAAAAGGCGCATTCAAGATACACACATGATGAAACTATATACAATTAAAAAATAAAGAATGAGTTAGCCCAAAAACAACACCAGTGATCAAACGGACCATGACCAACATAAAAAACCAAAGGTTGCAACAAAACACAAGATGATAATGGAATCCTAATAAGACAAAATTGAAAATAAAGGTTGGCTAAGCATCAGATGAATTGGTTGAACATTCCATCGGTTAAGAAGACATCGCCGGATCTTTTCTTAATGGCGTTGAGGAAGCCGCGAGTCTTCCCAATGACGCTGATAGAATCTTGGTCTATGAGAGAAAGATTAACAGAGTCATGGTTAGATCTGTAGTCGAAACATTGTGGCAAGTACTCGGTTGTAGACTCGAGGTCAGACTCATCGGTTAAAGAAGGCATGAGATCGTAATTGAGGAAATCTTCCAAAGAGTTTGAGTCAGTCGAGGATTTGGTCGTGAGAGGTGGCTCAATTTGGGTAGGGGTTGTTGGAGGTGAGGTGATTTCAGGAGAAGAGTTGAACAACTGAGAGATTCTCAGTTCGGTTTCTTTCAATTCTTCGTCCAAATTCGACAAGATGGAAGAGTTTGTGGAGTTGAAATTGAAGAGGAAGTCTTCTTCGTCGTCGATGTTAGAAGTCTTGACGTTGATGAAGTCGAAATTGTTGACCGGTTGGAACTGGTTTAATTTTCTTCTTTTAAACAGTTGTGAGGACTCGTCATCGTTGGCTCTAACTTTATTCAGATTATTAATAAATTGATCTTTGAAATCACTTTCAATTGCCTTTTCAGACAAACGACGAACACGGGAAGACTTACGTAAAGATCTGGACTGCGATTGCATTTGAATTTTGATGGGGGATGAGTTTGCTTGGATTGAAGGTGGAAATGCGATGAAGTTGACGACTAAGTTGAATCGACCAAGTTAAAATTCAAAGTTCAACAATACACAACCTGCAATAGGATGGCCAAATCTTTTTATCCCTAAATTCCAAAAAAAAAAAAAATTTTTTTACCTGCGGCTCAAAAATTTCTGTTTTTCCTCTTTAGGCGATCTGTGGTGAGGCACTGAGCAGTTTATGAACTAACCCCCTTTTTCGGCTAGTTGATTGAAGAGAGGTGAGTTGAGATTTCTGGCTTTGGAGATGGTTTATTCTGGTGGACTTGCTTCAGAATATGATGTAAGATTGTCTGTGAAAATACAGAATTTTGTTATAGCAATTTTAAAAATACATAGCAAACACAACTACTCAATAATAAAAATCAATTCAGGGATTAACTCATCTTACATCCTATGTCTATTCTCCCATCTGCATCCCGAAAAGGAAAATCTTGGACATTGGGGGTCGTGCACGACTCAAATCTCAGATCTGCGCAGAAGCCGGAGGTCGTGCGCGTCCCAAATCTAGAGAAGAGGGGCTGGAGGGTGTGATGGAGCAGATGTGGAATTGGCGATTGAAATGGGGAACAAATGGAGATGAAATGGAGATGCATGAACACCAAACGGGAATTTACTCAAGATGGAATGGGGTAAGAATTGATAAATCGAGAACATTGATCGAATCCATATTACATTCTACTTCATTCTGACACATTGCAGCTAAGTCTTCTGATTTGAGCCAATTCTGTGTTATCTTAGATGCCGATCTTCCTAATTAAGTTAAATTCTTTAATCAACTAGAAAGATAAAAATATATCTCTCGGCTCAGGGACCCTAAATTCGTTTGTTATCCATTTCTCCATTTGCCCCGAATTGCTACTAGCACTAGCAGTATAGCAGGTATCCATGGAGGAGCCACTGTTGCCGATCTTATCAAGTTTTTTAGTCAATTTTTTTGCACATTTTCCTCAAGAGTACTCACTACCTTTCTCTGCTAGCTCCAAAAACAATAAAAAGCTTGGAAAATCCATTTCTCCATTTGCTAATCATTAGATCCAAATGTTACCAAATGGAGAGAGTTGCAGATCCCCTCAAAAGATCCCTTGCTCCGCCTAATGTTCTGCTGTTCTGCACCCTCACAAAGAACCCGAAAAAGGGTGTAAAACATATCAAAATCTCCACTTTCGGCCCTGCCTTCCAATTTACGTCACGTTTTTTTCTTCTCCTCCTCTCTCTTGCGTTCCGAAAAAACACAACAAATGCACCGAAGGAAAAGCACGGGCCACGTACTGAATTTCTCCAAAACTTCTCCGAAACAAACTTCTCCGAAAAACCTGCGATCCGGAACGATTCGTCCCTCTTTCGGGTTATGAATGCATGAAAATGCCATATTAATTTTAGCCAGATGGGAACTCCAGCAAATGGGAAAAAAAAGTGGTGCTACTATTCTGGTGAATGCATATTTACCTCCCAATCTCCGTTACTTAGACCTGTATTAAGTTTTCAAGTCTTCACCCGGATACCGAGTGAAAGGGGATCCCTTGGCTAAAATTCCTTGGTTGCCACCAATAACGTTACAATTTTCATCGACTCTCATCGTGTTCCACTCCGTCAAGTGCCTACCTATCGATCTAAACTAAACAAGAATATACCTTATCTTAATCTCGCCTCATTTACAATCACTTTATCGATTCATTCTCATGTACTGTTTGTTTTGCAAAACTACTATAAAGTTTGAGCCAGGCATTTTCTCCGAAACTTTGCGTGTTTTTTCCACTTTTTTTGGCGCTTAGCACTGTGACTAAAACTGATTACCTGGCATTTACAACGCAAAATTTATCCGGACTGTGCGCCTTTGATCGGAAAAACTTTTTTTTCCCTCCAGTGTATCGGAAATATTATTTTTGTTTTGCAGGTACAGGAACGGGTGATTTTTTTTTAAGGTTCGCATCGACCAAAAAGTTCATTAACTCACCGAGGTATCTTTTGACATTACACCCCTATTTTGTTTGCGTTATACTTTGGTAGGAGACACATTAAAATTATTGTAAAGCTAAGGTAAAATCACGTTAAGAATACAGTAAAAGAAGAGTAACTGAACAGTGAAAGAACAGTGAAACTATAGTAAAAGTAGAGCCAAACAACAGCAAAATCACAGCTACAGCAAAACTACAGCAAACTTTAAATCCGTAAATCTAACTCTATTATCTCGTCAAAACCTTAAAAACAAACACGATTTATATAAATATATGAAATTCATTCTAGAAAGCACGTCTTGAAAACCAAATTGTCTATAAACAGATAAAACACAAACTCATATACTCGTCGATACTTCTTCTTCAAAAAGTTGATAAAAATAGTAATATAATCATAATAATAATTCATAAATCTTAGTTCAAGAAAAAACCTCTTAGTTCATCATTTCACTCAACTTCTTCTTCAATTCTTCATTTTCTTGTCTCATTTTCTGTTCGTTCTCTTGTAAGTACAAGATGTACATCGTCAGTTTGTCTAAAATCATAGATTTGTTCATGCGTGGCATACGATTTTCGTCTTCAGTCTTGATATCTTTGTCGTTCAACTCATCTCCAATCTCGAAAGCGGTTTTTTCACCACTGACCCATGGGATGATTTTTTGCAAACCGGCAATTTTGGCGTTGATGTTGATACGGTATCTCTTTTCGATCTTATTGTGTGCTTGTTTTTGGTGGTCGGTCAATCTCTTTCTTGGAGCTCTCTTCTTTCTCTGCTTCACCTGTGTCTCGGACCCGTTGGCATTCAGCGGTGTGGCTGTGGAGGAGGTGTTTGCAGTTGTTGTATTACCAGAATCAACAGGTGTAGTGTTACCTTCTTCTTCGATATCGGAGAAGATATCTTTGAACATCGAGTCTATAGATGAGTTTCTCGTTATCTCTTGTTGTTGTTGTTGTTGTTGTTCGCCTTTGTTCAAGTCGATAAAGCTTGGGATCTCCAGGTTATCGTTCTCCAGCTTGATCAATGGGGTGTTTTGGAAAGATGTAGCTGCACTTTCCAAGACTCCATAGCTGAAGATCGAGTTGGAAGAACCTCCGGAGATGGAGTTCTTTCTAGTCTGTGTCAACATTTGGTCATCGCCACTGAGCAAATCGTCCAACCAGATCTCCTCGTTGACGACAGCCAATGGACTCAGAGACTCTTTCTTTGGGTATTGCAATGGGGAGAAAGCTGGTGAAGTATTTGTCGATGTCACTGTGCTTTGGACCTTATCTTGCTTGTTGAAAACGTCATAAATCATACTGGACCAGTCGAACTGCTTTTGCTGTTCACCTTGTACTTGCATCGAAGTGTTGGAATAACTCATGGCCAGTGGAATGGGTATGTCTCTAGTGTTATATCTAGTTCAGTATCTAAATTCAAAACTAATTGGGATAGAAGTTTGAACTTGACTATGTGTACATGATACTTTTAAAAAAAATGGAACCCACGAGTCCAGAGATGCAGCTGGATTCATTTTTATATTCTCACTTGTCCCAATTTCTGTTGTTCAATTTTTCATCGGTTTGCCAGTTTCGGAATGATCTCATGTTCAGAATATCAGATCTTCAATTGGTAAAAAAAACATGCGACACTCGTTTCTTTTTCAAACTTTAAAAGGGAACCGAGTCGAAAAAACTTCTCCGCGGAGGAGAAGTTTGATGTAACTCTCAGGTTTTGAGATCCCGAGAGGGTCCCCCCTATGTACCAGAGGTTGTAATCTGCTAAATTGAAGCCTTTTCCCATAGGTCAAAATCTATTGTTATTTGATCGTGATACCAGAGGGTTCTTTACCGGTTTCAGGTACAATGCCGAACACTCAACGGTTTTCAATTTGCTGATTCTATATCTTTCTTCTTGTAAACTTTGTCTGTCTACTGTAAGTAGTACACCAATATGAGACCTACCGTTTTCAGATCAACGGTACGGACCTAATGTTAGAAAACCTATTGAAATGGTTCGAGGCATTTGCAGAGATGCGAGTGTAAAAAATCTCAATACCATATTGCTGTGGAAATATGCGACATTAAAAGTAGATTTCTGTTTGAGATCAAAGAGTTCACTAAATCATGCCTCTCTCTATAGTTTTCACCGACTAATGCGATCACAACTGAGCTAGCTAGCTGTACAGCGGATAACTTTAATCGCTCTCCAAATCCGAGATCCCGATCAAATCTTGTACAAAAGTCGTTGTTTGAGGCTCGGGACTTGAGATTCGAAGTCTTTGTCTGGTATTTTTGATATCTTGGTCATCGTCTTCATCACTGTCATAATCCTCGGTATCCACGTCTATCTTGTCCATTATATATAATCCGTAGTCGGTAGTGAGTTCCATCAAGTCGATAGCCTTGTCTATAGAGCTCAATTTAAAATCGTCCTTGATCATAAAAGAGATAATCTCAGGTAGAAGCACATAGGTGGTGAAGTTGTCGGCTCCAAACCATTGGAGTAACTTATCCTGACTGTTGGCCAACTTGGTCTCGAATTTGAGATAAATCTTCTGCTTCACTATCATCGACCTCTTCTTACCAAGAAAGCCGCATTGTAATTTGTTCAAGGGCAAATTGGAAAATTCAAACGCCTGTATAGTGTTGAATTTGGATTTGTTCATCTCATGCTGTGCTATTGTATAGAAATAAGAGTCGATCTCTCCATCGAGAATCTTTGCCAGTATACCGAAGTACGGTTTGATCTTATCTAGAAGCTGTTTCTTAGTGTACCGCTTTGGCTTAAAATTCTTATTAGAGTATTTCTCCTCTGTCTTCTTGACTAAGATCAGATCTGACTTCAAGATCTCTATGAGATTGTTATCATCAGTCTCCTTACTCTCGTCACTATCGTCGGTATTTCCATCAACATTCTGCTTCTTCATTTCATCCTTCAATACTCTGCTACCTTTCTCTGTTTCTGTAACACCTCTGTCTCTTATCAACCCATTGGTGTCTGTTCTCAATCTTTTCACTTTCTCTTGGTCTCCCTTAGTATCACCTACACCTCCCTCATATCTCAGTCTTTTAACTCTGTCAGATCCTCCGACATCATCTCTATCCATAGCATTGTCACACTGCTTCATAGCTTCACTCCTCAAAACAACACAATCCCTCAGCATACCATTCATATCACCATCTCTATTCATCCTCTATTTATAAAAAAGTGAAAAGTTGTATTTTGCTCACCAACGGTTAAATAATAGAAAAAAAAACCCCTAGGTGAAAAATCCATCATCAATTATCACCAAGTGCACCGGCTAAGATGTCCAACGAATATTTCTTCAAATCACTCGAGGAGGTCCCTTTCCAGACCCCTGAGACTTCTCCTTACTCTAAGAGAGATTTTGCTGCTGTCATCGATATACAATGGAACTCCACAGGCACCAAAGTGGCCTTCTCCAAGATGGATAAGTCTATACACATCCTCGATAGGAACCACGATAACGTGGAAAACTCACAGATAATAAGCAATGCCCATGAGAGACCCGTGGAGAAAATCCTGTTTCATCCTTTGAGAGAGTGTGAGTTCTGTTCCGTGGCGAACGATAACCAGATCAAGATATGGGAGTGCAACATCAAGGCTACCAGTTTCAAGTTGTTGAAGACTATTAGATTGCCACCAACTTACAAGAATTTCCTCTGTTCTTATAGTCCGGATGGGACCACTTTGCTGGTGGTGGATAAACTGAACCATATCACGTTTTTCGATGCAGATTTGTACGACCAATTGATACTGTTCAAAGAGTCGCTGAACATCTATGATTTCACATGGTGCAACACCAACCTGTTCTTCTTGCTCCTGCTAGGCAATTCCATGGCCACCATCAACTCTTTCAAATCTTCAACACATCTGAACCACCAAGTCGTGTACGAGATCAACCGTATCCACTCGATCAATTCAGGAATCCCCAATGGTAAAGTCACTCAGATCAAGTTCGACCCTCGCGGTGAATTCTTTGTCACTGCATCGCAGCAAGGAATACTACAATTCTTTTCTACCCAGTCGTTGACCTGTACACGCACAATATCGCAGATCGACGAACTGATCGTAGCCATCGATATATCAAGAGACGGTACTTATATAGTGGTGTGCTTCGAGTCCGATCTGGCTAGAATTTACGACATCTCGGATGGTTTAGAGAATTTCAAGCTCACCAAATGTGCCGATAACGGCTCTAAAAGAGGCTCGCTTCTGAAGTTTTGCCCGAATAAGACCGGTTTGGTATCGACGAGTGCGTTGCATGGAGGATTAGTTTTCCATAGTAAACCTTCACCGGTAAAGCAAAGCATGAAAACTTCCAAACCGACAAGACCATCACAACCATCCAGAAAACAAAAGAGCAGAATCTGATGCTAGTAATTTCTATTTCGTATAAAATCGGTTACAATTGTTATATATCTTCAATTTTGAAGATTCGAATTTGAAGAACTTCAAATGATGATGACAAAGATCGATGACCTGATTTTGATTCAAGCTCTTACCACCTTTTAATGCAATAATCAACTCCAATTCTGTATGTGTACTGAGATGTGATAAGAATTTGGGGAGATAGCGGTCCAACAACTCCAAGTCTTCGAATTTGAATCTGTATCTCACTTTTCTTAGCAGACAGTTTCTCATCAAGTTCTTTTCGCAGTCGAAATAATTTGTAAAATCCTGTAGTATTGGCTCACCCCTTATGATGTTACGATCTATAGACAACTCTTGTAAATTCATTGGGCAAGGTGTTTGGAAATTTTTCATCATAAACCAGTATGGCTCATATAGTATCTTTAAACTTTTCAAGTT